>LPNX011136225.1:593877-604635 GCA_001517045.1 Pseudotsuga menziesii | reverse complement strand
TCTTATCTTCCATCATTCTTACATACAATTTACCCTGCCTTGCACTCCTGTCAAAATATTGTTTGCTTGCTTCCATGTCTGGTTTCTGATAAGGCTGATGTTGGTTGTTCTTATCTTCCATCATTCTTACATACAATTTACCCTGCCTTGCACTCCTGTCAAAATATTGTTTGCTTGCTTCCATGTCTGGTTTCTGATAAGGCTGATGTTGTTGTCAAATGTCTCTTGCATTATTTGTGATGCTTATTTAAGCAATCACAACCTCATTTTAGTCCACACACAACAACAACAACAACAAAAACTGCACAGTGCCTATGCTACAAGCACTGCAACAAGTATATCGCACTTTTCTCTTTGATCTTTTCATTTGTTCCTATCACTTTTGCAGTTCAATTCTTCTAAACAAATTCATAGCTTTTTTTATTTCTTTGAAATCAAATTTACAGTGTTTACTTTGCATACGCAATTATAAAACATGCGATCTTCTCTATGAATGTTTGACACTTTGACACTTTCCAAGCACGTGAAACCCTGAATTAAATATTTGAATTCTTTGATTTCAATTGCCTCTTTAATTTTCTTTTTAAAAAACAAATGCCTATGCAATACAGTAATGAATATCGTCTCTAGATCGCTTCTTGTTTCTCTATAGCACATTGATGTTCATTCATCTTTCTCTTTTCCAATTTGGTTTCTTTACTTCTTTCTTATGCTCACTCAAGTTATGTAAAAGAAATCAAACAACCTAATAAAATTGTGTTCTTTCTATTGCCATTCTTCTCCCTCAAATGTTGCTAGTAAAATCGTCAATGTAGCCATTCTCTATAATGAGCTTTGCAACTCTACAATTTCTTGTTCAAAATATGTATACTACACACTCATTTGTTTAAAAAGCCCTTGAATAAATTATGAGAAAATTGTAGACATAGCGCCCTAGCTTATAGACGGTGGTCTAAAGTCATTGAACCTTTACCCAAACTTGCCATAACACAAACATAGAGGCAATATTTGCAAAATATTGCTACTCTTGATACAAATAATAATAGACTGTTTGCTTTTCAATCGAATCACAATTCGCTAACAAGTGTAACTTGTTTTTAAATGAAATTTACTGCCCTGCTCGAATCTTCAAATATAATGATTCGTTTGCTTTCTGGTCAAATAGTTATTCATTCATGAAATCCACTTTCTTCCCCAAACTAGCCACTGGAAGAAAAAAAAATGAAATTTATAAATGTTCAAAATGTTCAATAGTCACATTCATATTAGGAATAAAGAAAATGTATCGCCTTTTTAATTGCATCATTTATTGACACTCTTGAAACTTGACAATGTTCCACTGTTGACGATTGTTTTTGCTTTCTATCACTTTACCTTTTCAATATTGAAATTCCTGTGAGGTTCAATCTAAAACTAGGTCTATGTATGTATTTATATATATAGCTCCCAGACATGTATTGCTATTAACTATACAAAGTTTTTTTTTTTAAACAAAAACAAAAAAAAACTTTATAATTGTGTTATGTGTTTTAACAAATGTCTACAAACAATGGGCAGCAGCCTGCAGGTACATCCATATACAGAAAGCAGATAGCATCCAAATAGTTGTTATGTTCCAGTTACCAGTCCATTTCTTTTTTGCAAATGTGATAAATGCATGAAGGCAACTTATTACTGTTATATTTTCTCTCTTTTTTTGCATGGGGCACTGTTGTACATGGGAACAGTCCAAACAAGAACAACTCTGATAGCTGCAATGTAAATTTCTTTTTATATGTAGACTCTCTTATCTAGAACAACAAACTTTTCTCAATTGTTTCGTTGCGATAGATTTTTGATGCATTGGAAAGCACTCTAGCCACACTCTTTTGTTTTTGGACATTTCCATAGTTTGCTACTTTCTGAATATATATCCAATACAATATTACACTATATTATATTGTTGTCTATCAGAGCTTGGAATTTTTTACACCAAAAAAAACCCTCCCATACAAAAAAAATGTATGGTGTCTTAAATCTCCCATACATCTCTTGTATGGTGTCTTTCTTCAAATGTAGCCTTATTATATTGCATTGCTACAACAAATATGTTTCATTGCCTATGTAATATCTATTTACTTCTATGCTATTTTCCATGTGCATAGATAACATGCAAACAAAATTTTGTTATATGTTTATGAAAAAAAACACTTATGATTCTAATTCTAAGTTAATTTATGGTATATAATATTATATTTATATGGAATAAAATGTTTAAAAAAAAACTTGTTTCTTTTAATTTAGTATAAAAAAATATTTGTTATGTTTATATTATATGGTATAAATTTGGACTCTGTAATGTTTGGTTTTTGAATTTAAGTTAATGTATTAAATTTAAATTATTGTATTAGAGATGCATGTTGGAATTATTAATTACTCGTTGATCCATAATCCAATGAGCCTACTCTATCAGAGTTTGTAGCAGGTCAGAAAGTGCCAGAGAGTCTGACAAGATAAAGAGTTGAGATTTCTCGCATATAAGTCAATAGAATTTAGTTGTTGAAGCTAAGTCTCTAGGTAGAAAGTAATTGCAGTCTTTAAATCTATATGAAGGATGAAATTGTAAATCTAAAAACACACAGAGAAGAGGAAAGACAGACAAACAACAGAGAAGAGAAGTGCGGTGAAGAAGAAGAAGGAAAACTCACTTAAGAATTTGAAGCTCAAGCTTCTATGTTTTTACCAAGTTCGTATTTACCACTGTAGATTTTGTTATGCCTTCACATGAAATACAAATCCTTAAGTTTATGGTTGAATAAATGTTTTAGATAGCCACATATCTTCTCCATATTTACTTGTGTAAATGTTGTTTACATTTAATGTGAGTGAAAGACATCAAGAATCCATGAATATTTCACTGTGTAAAAGTTCCTAGTTTTAGGCTCAAGGTTCGACACAAATCTTGTTTATTATTTTCTTATATGATATTGTGAGTGATTCCCAATATAGTTGTGTCGCAGTTAATCCTAGGTTATCGCAGTAAAAGTGTTTTTCATATTCCTAAGTCCTTAGACTAGGAAATATAAAGTTATTGGGAGGAAGTGAAAACTTGTTCGCACATGAGTTGTTAGCAACCAATTCATGTCGCAGTAAAAGCCGATCGAAGCCTAAGTTAAAGTGTATCAAGGTGAAAAGTTTGCACAGCATAGTTACTTCATCGCAGTAACTCTTGCGCAGTAATTTCTTCGTACAGTACCGCCGCAAGGAAATTGAGTCACAAGTTTTGAAAAAGTAAAACATAAGGTTGTGCTGTGCCTTAACTCAAGTTAATTGGAATGCAACCTTATTTTAAATTTTAATTATTTTTGTCATTTTTTTATATGTATTCAGTAAAGTATGGTCATAAGCCAATTTACCCTAGTTAATATAGTTCATTAATTTGTTTTTACAAATAACAATGGACAATTGAATCTCATAGTTAATCATGTTGTGCCACCATTGTTTATGAGAATTGGCTATATATCGCATGAAGAGGACTATAGGTAGCATGAATGCTTCCATGGGTCTTCAAGCATTTTACCACATCGTTTAATGGTTGGTTAATTAATTTGAATAATATCTTTTATTAACTCTGTTAATAGCTTTATCCCTGAGATCTAAAATAGTTGGTGGTGGGGTATGGTTAAGAAACCCCCTAAGCGGAAAGGTCCTCGATCCCTCTAAGCAGAAAGGTCGTTGGTTGTAATCCCGCTCATACCAAAAAATCAAACCATGTTAAGGATTGGTGTGGTTGGTGCAGTCGCGGTCCCAAGTCGGGTGCAATTCCACCACTTTGCCAACAAAACAAAACAACTCGGTTAATAGCCTTCGTTAGCTTATTTGCTTATATTTTGTTTTAGTAAATGGCAAATCAACTAAAGTATTCTTAATTTCTTTATATATATATGAAATATACATCATCATCTTCAATAAAAGAAATATTTTTTAAATTTTTATTAATGTATTTTTATATACAAATGTGTTTCATCTTCTTCATTTTATTGCAAAATTTGAAAACAAAACATATCTTCCAAAAAAAAATAGTGAACCTTGCCACCTTGTGGCTCTTGTTTTAAAGTGGTTTTGTTATGTTTATTTTTTCACAAAATATTATTTTAATTAATTAAATGTTTTTTATTTAGTTAATAAATTTGGGTGCTTTTTTACACTGTAGTGTCTCTATACTTGAATTCGTTAGAATAATAAATTATTTATGATGAAATATTTGAAGTATAATAAATATTACATTCCCCACTGCGGGTGAAACATGGCATGGCTACTGGAGAAGAGGAGATGCACGTGGCAAGCAGTGAAACCGTCGGTGCATGTGATTTAACATTTCTCATGTGCATAAGGCATTACTCAAGCTCGTCTCTCTACGAGGTTTTCATGGGTTGGAGTGACGACAATACAAACCATCAGAGATCACCGTTATGATTTCACACATTTGGATCATAATGGCAAGTATTGGTATGGTATCGTGGAAGGACAAACATATATCTGTCATGAAGGATAATCAACTCAAGGATTTGGGTTTTATAGACTCCATCGTCGCCCACCGAACGCACTTCCATGGTAGCTCTCTCTGGTCTGTGGAGAGTGCTCTGCATTTGTTGTGGCTGAATCCTTGGAAAGCTTCAGAGGATAATGGGGGTTGTTTGCATGTGGTGAGTATTGTCTTTCGCTGTGCGTAGCTTCCTGTTTGTTCGGGTTTCTATTTTATATTTTCATTGCATGTATATTATCTGTTGCCCTCTTTTGTTGGGGCCACTTCTTTGGGCCTGGCCGTGAAGTTCTCCCCCTATGCTTGGTTGTTGGTGACTGCTCCTGATCCCATCACCTTTCAATTCCATCTGCCTTGGTCTGAAGGCGCCCTTAGGCACCGTTGTCTAGTTCCCCTCCTACTCTCGTTAGTATCCTCTCGGTTAGCCACCATGCCCCTGCGAAAGCGCTCCCGCTCTGCTTCATCCTCGCAGGGGTTTGACATGCACAAGCCAATGCCCCCCCATTGCGCTTCCAGAAGATGATTGTGGGAAAAAATAAGAGATTTCATAAAGAATTCCCTGATTCCATTCAAGCAACCATTCACGAGGCCGAGAAAGAGGTTGAATTGGAATGCAGTTGCCTGGAACTAGAGAAAATCAGGAAGGAGTTTAAAGAGCTTGTCCCTGACCCTGGAACCTCTAGGGGCAGACTTACCTTATACTAGAAGTCATTGGAGCTTCAGTGGTCACAGAAATTCATCCTTGGCAAAACGTTGGTCAAAAAGGATGAGCAACACGGGCATATTCTTCTGCAACAAGATCAAATGATGTTGATTCTGCATAAGGTTATGGATAATCAATCTGAAATTGCCAAGAAGTTGGGTTTAAAGCTTGAGCCTCACGAGCATCTGTTCGAATGATCAGGTTCCTTTTCATAGTCTGTCTTTTGCATTTTGTTTTATCAAAACTGGTTCTATTATTAAGACTTATATGACTGATACCTCCTTAAGAATTATTAATACTTCCCGATCATTTTGGTTCAATCTTGTTTCCTTTTGAGGGAGACTGCCATAATGATCTCCAAGCTTGTTTTCCGAGAGATGGGAGAACTTGGTTTTTGTTGTAACTATCTATTATTTTGAATATTACTAGCAATTGTACCTAGGGGTGCAAAAAAAGAATGCCGTGTTGGAAGCTAAGCAAGGAGATGTGGACATTTACAACAAGACATTATATTCTTCACATAATTGGCCATTACATTATCGGCATTTCAAAAGTAATAAAGTATTCTTCTCTCATCCAAATGAGAATGGATTGTTATTTTTTGTAGTTCTTATGTTACAGTCAAGTAACATTGCATAAATTTATGGATCTATCTACTATCTTGTTGCTTATACTAAAGATCGTCAAATTCCAATTTATTAATAAAATATTTTTAGGCATACTTACATCCTTGTCTTGACACGCTTAATCATTCTCATTCTATTTTTTTATTCATTAAGCTTTTTAACAAACTATATATATATAAGGACTCTACCTTTCAGTAATTGTTGCTTATACTAATGATTGTCAAAGTCCAATTTATTAATAAAATCTTTTTAGGCATACTTACATCCTTGTCTTGACACGCTTAATCATTCTTTTTCTATTTTTTTATTCATTCAGCTTTTTAACAAACTATATATATATATGAACTATACATTTTTTTAACTTACATATGTTTGATGAACTTTTATACGACATACAATTATCTTTTTGATGTGCTATTTGTAAAAGCAAACTAGCTGCTAGTATGAATTATGTATTTTTCATGCTCTATAGCATAAAGCAGATTAATAAACAAAAGGACTTCATTTTACAAAAACGCGCAGAGCTAAAAGATTAATATCTCACATAGCATTTTTTTTACAATCATCACATGCACAACACATAACAAAAAAATTTGCATTCTGCAATTTAACAATATTAAACTTTTATGCTTAACTGACTTAATTTTCAACTCAAAAAGCTAATGCACGACTTACTTCAATTTGGATTATTCACATAAGTTTGCTTTTGCTTGCCTTGTCGTTAAAATTTTTACTAGCATAGCTTCATCTAGTCTATCCATACTTTCATTTGGACAAAAAAAAATTGTTGACAAACTAACAATTTACGTGTCTTTCCATTAAGCTCTTTACATTTTTTTTTAATTCAATTTTGGTTTGCTTATTTATTGTCTTCTTCAATTGATTATTGTACACTGAGGGCTCTAAACAATACCCGGATTTCCATCCCCCCAACCCTCCAAGGGCATTCCTTCACTATTTTAACCCTAGTCAATATGAGCATCAACAAGGTGTTCTAATTAGGATTGACCCCTAGGGTAATGCTTTATCTCTTGTTTTATTCTTAGAGCACTTGTATCATATGGTATGCCTTGTTACTAAGCCTAGGGTGGCGTGCATTGAATAGAGGAGACTTCATGATATATGGTTCACGAGTTGAACACTCCTCTTTGCACATCTTTCTAAGAGATATACCCTTCCAAGTGTTGTTTTGGTTGATTTATCATGTGATATTTATCTTTATGGATGAGCGCCCTTAGACTTATTGATATTTTTATTGTTGTGATAATTTCATGAATATAATTACCCCTAATTTGGTGAAGCACTCCCTTTCTCGTAGTCTTTGGCACATTTATTGAAGCATAGCCTCCCTCATGCATGCCTTACTAGGTTGATTCACCTCTACCCCTATGGTTTTAAAAATCAATTAATGGTTTTAGCACATGGTTTTTTCATATGACACTTAGTTTTGATTATTTTACTAGGGGTATAGCCTCTTGATACAGATTCCCCTAGGTCGTCCCACTTAAGGCTCCTGTTTTGAGCAAATTAATGGCATTAGCACTTGAATTGAACCATTCTTTACACATTTATCTAGGGCGTGTGCATTATTATGTGGAAATAGGATTGGTTTGTTGTGAATATAGGATTGGTTTATTGACCTTGTTTGGATAGAACCGATGCAAAGAAGATAATTATTTTATTAATTTAGTTTAATCAGAAGTGGGATGGCCCATCTGAGGTAAGTGCATGGGTGAAGTAAAAGTGGATCGTTTTCCATTTCAAACTGTATATGATTGTTACATAGATGTTATGTTTATTGCTATAATGTGGGGATAACATACCTTCATGGTGGAAGGATCGAGTACTGAGATGCAATTGGTGGCACCAAAAGTATAACAAACCCTCAGATGATAATGGTCTGCCGCAGCACGACAATATTTTGGGCTCTGGTATGGTGATGAATGGTGTGACAACCTCAATTCCTAAGTTAAAGGAATTGATTCGAGAATCCTTCATTTTAGCAGCGAATCTTCGTTTTGCTGGAGTTAAGCTACAAGCTAACACTAACCTGGCAGATTATCGATGATTTTGTCGTCTTGTAGCCGCTGGAAAGATAAATCGGCGGACAGTGTTAAATCTTGATTTAATAGTTAATAATCCAAGGGTTTACTCTTACAATGCTTAATAAGAGCGCATAATGTGTGCATTCCTGACTTTTAGAGCTCTAAAGTGGAAATGAACACTAACGAGACTATAGACGAGTCACTAAAAATACGATATTTACGATTTTAAAAGGTTGAGTAAAAATTTGCTGCATTTATTCCGGATCTTTACATTATTGCTGGGAAACAAAAAAGAAACCATGTGCTGGCTTACAAAGACGAAACAATAGGTGAAATATATTGTTTTGAGTTCAATTAGTGATCAGGTCATCCATATATTTTTTGTGTTTTTGTGTTTCTAGGACAGTCCAGGCCAGGTCGGTCCCTCGTGGCAGAGTTTTTAATGTGCCGTGTTTGCAGGCATTTAGTTAGCATTTTATGTATCTTGACTATCCCAGCTAGCGTGGATTTGACAGCAGTAGCCTTAGAGACCATAGGGTGAGGTCGGTACTCAGTAGTAGAAAGCTAAAGACCAAAAGCTGTGCGAAGGTAGTTTTTATATTTCTTCAGCATTGACCGGCATTGACAACTTGAGTTTGTTGATCGGTAAGCTGAGAAGTGTACAGGGTTTGAAGTAATAAGGATCAAACTTTCAAACTCCACATAGAGAAATAACAAACCCTTCTAAACCTTAAGTGCCCTTCGAGACGTGTCGCGGATCTTGCATGGATGGCCATCTTGCATGCCGCCCAGTTGGCATTAAAAAAACCCACCGTCGATCGCTCCACATGATGATAGGCAGTGTCATACCCTACTGAACTGATATTCCTTGCTGGCTTGGTAGTGAAGGGCAGTACTCCTCCCTCAATATCCTAAGTAGGTTGACGCATTAAGTGTCTGGTAGAACAGGTGGCTCTATAGGCAAACTGCATAGAATATGCCAGGGAAGTATTGTATCCCATGAATATACCTGTCCATCAGAAGGTTAGCACTATACCTTGGAATTGTGTTGGGGACATAAGAGAATGTCATGTGCAATGCCCCATTTGAACTGGAAGCATAAGGGGTGATTGCTGCTCTTGAGGATGACATATCATAAGGTAAACCTAAGGCTCCATGAAACGGAGGAGATTAATTATGTGCAGGTGCCAGGTCAGAAAGAACAAATGTTTTTTGATAGGAGGGCATGCGCAGAGCTTCTCAGGCAGATACTTACTGGGAGAAGCACTTAGCTGTGAACTATATGCCAAGCTGGTGTGCTGCTGCTGATATAAATTTCGGGATAAATTTTATCCAAAGTTGCTAGGCTGTTGTGCTGATGATTTTTATAAATTTCAGAATAAATTTTGTGGGTTTTGTATCAGTCCACAGCCATCCCATCAGTCCACAGTCATCCCATCAGTCCGTCTCGCTATCTGAATTTAGAAATATGCAGAAGAAGCGTGAAGAATTTGACTGCTTTTCCTGGTTCGGGCATGGCTCTAAATCAAGAGTTGTGAACTCTGAGTTGGATCCTGTTCTCCTGGTCCCTGGAATTGCAGGCTCCATTCTAGATGCATTCAATAAGAAGGATGGAAGCTCTGAACGGGTGTGGGTGCAGATGCTTATGGCTTCTTGTGAGTTCAAGAAGAAGCTCTGGGCTGTCTACAATCCCGAGACAGGTGAATAATTGAACTGTTTCATAACTACCCCTTTTCTCAGATGAGTCCTCTCAATACCATTCTATAAAACAGCACTTCAGAATTTAGTAAATTAGCTTGGGTGTACGAGGAGAAACTTCATGTTAAAATGTAGTTGATAATAAATTGTTCACTTTCCTGCATTTTTTACCATTGTTAATCAATATGTCACAGGGTGAACAGACAGAAAGTCAATTTGTCACTCGGTAAACAGACAAAGAGGGCTTGGTTTATTTCTTCGTTTCCGGTCGATCGAAGGCGCGTTGTGTCCAGGCAAGCGAATACGTTCAATGATTCCATTTAAAGCGATTTCTCTTCTTATTGAAATGCTGGTTCTTGAATCAACAAATCCACAGATGTAGCGGCAACAGCAGCAGTAATGGCGGACTGGACAGCAGTAGTAATGGCGGACTGGACATCAACGATGGAGATTATCTGAATCGTCGGACGAAAAATATTGACGGATAGAAAAAAAAACAGCATTAACTCGGGGAGTCGACTCCCACTTGTTGAACGCCTTACGGCGTAATTATTGCATGTGCTTTTATTATTATGCGTTACTGTTTAAAACATTAAACTAGCAATTGTACCTAGGGGTGCAATAAAAGAACGTCGTGTTGCAAGTTAAGCAAGGAGATGTAGACATATACAACAAGGAAGACAATTTGAAGTTTAGATACAATATTTTAAAGACATTATATTCCTCACATAATTGACCATTACATTATCCGCATTTCAAAAGTAATCATGAAAATTATTCTTCTCTAATCCAAATGACAATGGATTGTTAGTTTTTGTAGTTCTTATGTTACAATCAAGCAATAAATCTATGGATCTATCTACTAAAAAAATAAAAATATTTCAACTTTATAAAGAGAAACAATAAATAATTTATTTATACATTCCTACATACCTACTTTACATACGATGCAAGAAAGGAGATGTATAAAAATATATTATAGAGAATGGAATACAACAATTAGGCTTAGGCCCGTGGTGTGGAATCTATTCTATAATCACATATTTTACCATCCTAACAAATGGTATTTGTTTATTGGACTCATTAAATATATAATAATTATAATATAGTTTTCCTATTACTAATATAGGTCATTCAATTACTCATTACAGATTCATCAATCTA
>LPNX011136225.1:506925-591657 GCA_001517045.1 Pseudotsuga menziesii | reverse complement strand
GCTTGAATAGAGCATATAATATTAATATTGCACGGAATGGAATAACTCACCTGACATAGGAGGGTGTGGAATGCACTGGATTCAAACCAGTAAATAATCCATTACATCCAAAATAATATCTACATATTATAGATAAGCCATATATTCGCCCATCTACAACCGTGGAGTGCCCTTCGACGTGTGTCGCCCATCTTCCATGCCCATCTTGCATGCCGCCCAGATGGCATGAAAAAACCCACTCGAACCATGAATACGCTTACCGTGAGGTGATTTGCACCCATCCCTGTTATTCCAAGCCGATCAACATCATTCTGTAATAGAATTTGTTTGACAGCATTGATACGATTATCCATCCCAACTACAATGTTTGGCATATCCGGGATTTCATGGGAGGTGTAGCTAATGGACTGTTCAGAGATTGTAGCTGCTTCAAATCGTCTGTGAAGATCCCTGACATCTGCGTCTAGTTTCTGCAAATCATGGGCTAGAATCGGCGAACCTTGAATATCAATCAAATCCTTGATTTTCTCCTGAAACTCTTGGATTTTCCTTCCATATAGCCACTTTCTGTATATATCAAAGATGTGTAAATTGTCTACTTCCTGCACGAGTTTAAGGCCGTCTTCCAATACTGATTGAAATTCTTTGAACTGCCTATGTTTGTGGGTTGATGAGTCTGAGCTGGAAATTATCTGAAGAGCCCCATCAATGTTAGGCTTTAACAACAAGAGCTTTTCCTCCAGTTCTTTACCCCATGTTTTGCTGGAAAGGATGATCTCGATGACTCCTCCCAGCTGTGGCGCGAGCAAGTCATTAGTGGAAGGTGATTTGCAGTTTTCTCATCAATTTTGTGTAGTTACAATTTTGGGGTGTTGAAGATATGTTTGCCATATCCAACACTTGTTCACAGAGGGTAGATGATGACGAAGAAGCTCTCAGATGGGCAGCTCTGGAGAAGCTGCCCACCTATGATAGGCTGAGGACCAGTATCATGCAAACTTTTGTACTGGATACTCAGACGAATATCGATGATAATAATAATAAGATGGTTCACACTGAAGTGATGTTCGAAAGCTTGGAATGATGGAGAAGCAGGCTTTCATTGAACGTATACATACATATCCACAAGGGCAGTCCCAGCATCATCATTTTAAACGAGATTCCCAGCATAAGTTCCCGGAGCAGTACCAGCCTAAAGACCAGGAGCACTACTCCCAGCAGCCCCAGCAGTGGCATAAGTTGAACGAGCATCCCCCACTCAGTTCTAGTCTAATTTCCAGCAGCACCAGTATCACCATCCTCATTCCGGGCAACAAAAGTATTCCCAGGACAAGTAGCAAAAGCAACACACAAAAAAAGCAGTACCAAGAGCATTTCCAACATAATTCCCAACAGCACAAGTAGAAACAAGCCTAGCAGCAGAATAAGCAGCATCCCCATATAAGGGAAAGCTAGGACTAGTTCAACCACTCGCTGAACGGGCTCTACTGCTAGCTATGGCTATCAATCTGTAAGGTATGCTGCTACTTACTCTGCTGCTATTAGTGATGCTTTTGGTACTGATGCTTGAATGCCTAATATGTACACTGAAGCTTATGCTCGTGCCTTTCCTGGTACTGCCTTTACTCTCACTACCCTTGCTTCTGTCCCAACCTTTACCTCTTTTGCCCTAGCCTCTGCTTTTACCTTTTCTTCTTACTCTTTTGCTACCGAAACATATAAGTCGTTGTAACCGCTATACCCCTGTTCACTTGTAGCATGGATTTCTTGTTCTAAATAGACAAGGTATAGGTCGCAATGGGAGAAGAGATAGCATATGAGTAAGTTGCTTATGTTCCATTATCAGTTAATGGAGTTTACCTAATTCTGCCCTCCTCCACGCAGAATTTTTAGATGCAGATTTTCCCTCTCCTTTGCGTTCATTGACGCTGAAAACCTCTCATTCAGGCTGAAGAACTCACTGGGCCTTCACGCTGACAGATGCTGAAGAACTCTCCTTCATACGCAGACAGTGGCTCAGGCATTTCCCATGCAGTTGTATATTCTCTTCAGAGTCCAAACTCCTACATCTCCTCCTGAAAAAAGGTCTCCATCCAGAAGCTTTGCAATACTTGGAAAAAATCTTGTAGTAACTTACCACCAGTGAAGCGCTGCCTAGAATTACAACAATGGCTATCATGGTACGACTGATGGTGGTGGTGGCATAGTTGTGCTTGGTGGGTTCTTTACTTATGGCTGCATCTGGTGCTCCTCATCCAAACTCATATCTACCTGCTGAAATTTCCTCCTCTCTGGTACAAGGGAATACAGGAAAATAGAGGCAGATGGAGAGAGAGTTTGCACATCCCCGCTCATATAACATACGTCTGTCCAAAGTGTGAACGATCGCAGCACAGAATTTCGCTGCCATTTCTCCACGCGCTGGTTCTGTGATTCACTCACCCAGAAACATAACGGGCGTCTTTATGTTGAACAGCTCAAGGGTATTGGGTTCGAATTCCTAAGAAGAAGCAGCATTTCTCTTCTTATTGAAATGCTAGTTCTTGAATCAACAAATCCACAAATGCAGCGGCAGCAGCAGCAGTAATGGCGGACTGCACCGCTTGACCGTAAGCAGCAGCAGTAATGGCGAACTGGACAGCAGCAGTAATGGCGGACTGGACATCAACGATGAAGATTATCCGAATCGTCGGACGAAAAAAAATCTACGGATGAAAACAAAAAAAAACGCATTAATTGGGGGAGTCGACTCCCACTTGTTAAACGCCTTACGACGTAACTAGTAATAAAAATAATAGAAAGACCTACTTGCTTACAATAAATATATAAATATATTACATTTATTTTTAAGAAAAGTGTGTATTAAAGTGTACTTGCTTACAATATATATATATATAAAAGAAAAGTGTGTATTAAAGTGCAATGTTTTTATATCATAGTTTTAAAATTCTACGATTGGGTTATATGGTTAATTTTTTTCGACATGATTTTGATTTAAGAAAAATGGTAATATATTATATTTTTTCTAAAGTGTGTGTTAAAGTATAATGCTTTTAGTTGTGATCAATGTATTATGTACTGTTGACGTTGTAGTTAAAGACAAAAAGTTCCTAAAAGTTGATTGAACCATGTATTATTGTGGTCAAAAAGACAAAAGCTTCGTGAAAGTTGATTGAAACAAGTATTGATTGTGGCTAAGAAGTCGCTTTCTCAAATTAATAAGTTAATAGAAGTAAATCAATGCACAATGTTTTGAATTATGTGAAATTTGGGGGGACTATTAATTAAGTTGTTTTAATTATGAGTTAAATTGTTAAATTTGATCATATTAAATAAATTTAAATTGAGTATGTGTAGTTTTTGCGTCTAGAGGTGTACTAGAGTCTAGTATGGGGAAGATCTTGTAACGTCATGTTCCTCATGTATATAACTTTTCTTATGTAAATGTCGGCTATAAATATTATGAAGGAGATGTTGTAACGTTATGTAATGTTCCTCATGTAAATGTCCGCTATAAATATTTACTTCTATTTACTTATGATTTCCAATTATGAGGGAGATGTTGTAACGAAGTTCATCATGTAAATGTCAGCTATAAATATTTACTTTTATTTACTTATGATTTTCGATTATGAGGTAGATGTTGTAACATTATGTAATGTTCCTCATGTAAATGTCGGCTATAAATATTTACTTCTATTTGCTTATGATGTAGATTTTCATTATCCGCCAAAATAAACCCATAACAACAATATATAAATTAGGTTAGACACAAGAACATAAACAAAAGCTAAATCTCACATAAAAACAAATCCTTCTCTGGAGGATCGATGGAATGAATCTGACGAACAATACAAAGTCAAACGCGAATGCGACTTCAAAGAGACAAAGACTTCAAAAAATGCAGCTTCTTAATACATACTCAAAAGCTTGTTCGTCTTCGGAGGGCGAAGATCATCACAAGCGCAAACTTACACTAACCAGAGTTTATGATCCCAGCTGATCACACTAAGTGCAGAGGGAGAGCATACGCTACTAGTTTTATAGACGCATTACAAGTGAGATCACTGCTTTTGATCCCAGCCGATTGCTCGAGGCGCAAAGGGAGAGCATACACAATGCTCGACACACGGAGAAAATGTAGAAAGCTTACTAAACTCAAAAACACTTGGTTCCCAAATGAGGGTAGGAGCACCTTATTTATACATATTTAGCTGGTAAAACCAGTGACCTGAAACTTACACCGATCAATAAAAAGACTTGATTCGGATCTCATGGCAGTGGATCAAATCGCACCTTTTGTTGGGTAAGTCACCCAAGCCATGTGAAAGAATCTACGAACTGACAACTAGACTGGACTTTTTACATAGTGGAGCTACTGTTAGCGGCCCACGACACTTTCCATTATTCATTGTCATGATTACAAATACATGGGTTTTCCCCACATGTACAACCATCGAATCTATCAGAGTCAGAGTCGCTATCTAAACCAAATTCGGTATCCAGAAATAAGCAATTTGAGAAACAATGTTCCACATCGGATCCGATCATGACTTCATTAGGAATATAGCAGAATTCTCCTTGAAAAATGGATTCAACTTTAAGGTTTAAAGGAATTCTTCTTGTATGAATTTTATGATCTAAGAGGCGGCCATTTTTGTCCATTCTTATGAATTTCTGCCAAGTGGAAACAGGGGGTTCAAGAGGAGAGTAAGATCCTCCAAGATGTCGCAGTTTAAATTTAAACCACATATGATTGTGGTGTGCTACAATCATGTCTGCTTGAAGGTGTAGGATGAAATTTGCACATCGTTGAACCCAATCTTTTCTTGGATAGAATTTATCAAGGAAAACTTCTATCCATCTGGACCATTGTTGTTGCACTAGTGTAGAAGGATCTCCACAAATTATTATCTCTCCCTGTTCTCTGCAGAACTATAATATGAGGCTATAACTATTCCATGTTAAAAAGTCTGGACCGATATCCACATAATACAATTCTTGTCCAAATGTATAAATTGTGTCAACCCAAACGTGATTAAGATGCTGAAGCTGGTGCATGGCATTTTATAAGCCTTTAAAGGCTTGTTTTTCCCATCTCTCCAATATTTGTATTTTCAGAGGAGAGGCATTTACTTGTTGGATCAAGGAGAGTGCCAGATACCTATCTGCTTCCTTTTTGCTGGCGTAATTCAAAAAATCTTCTCTTTCTTCCTCTGACAAGGGAGCATTGAAGATTTGAAGCTTAGACTTTTTGTTTGACGAGCTGGATGCTCCATAGCCAAACATGTTGAGGCTAGGTTTCTCCTGTAATTCTTCTCTGGTTAGCATATCAACACACAATTCAAATATCATGGTTTATTTACAATTTCAAAATCAAAGTTTTGCAACCAAAGAAACCATTTTAGAATCGTAAAACTATTTTCTGCCATAAGATTTTCATTCTTGAATATACCAAGCATTATTTTCAGATTTGTTCTAACAATGAACTTGACAGGTTTTAGATAAAGTTTGAAATGGTTTACAGTCTTTTTGACTATGAGGATTTCCCTATGACTTGACGGATAATTCATTTCTGCATTTTTGAATGCTCCTCAAGCATAGCCGCAGATTTCTTCTTGATCACCATCTTTTTCTATGAGAATACCTCCCCAAGCTTTATTGGAGGCATCTGTTTCAATCACCATTTGACCCGAGCCTTGTGGTAGGGAGAGTGGAGGAAGCTGTTTTACTTTTTCTTTGATTTCCTTTATTGCATCTGTCATATCTTTATTCCATCTTGGGGGATTTTTCTTTAGTCGTTGCTGCAATAGATGAATGTCATATGCCTATCCTTTGTAGAATCGCCTAATATAATTTAGGCTTCCCAAAAATCTCTACAATTGAACCTTTTTTAAGACCTGATCAGGAAAGTTAGCAAAAACATTTACGACATGTTCTTGAAGGATCACATGTCCTTTACTTATTTTATATCCTGAAAGTCCAATGTCCTTTTTGCCAATTTTCATTTTGGATTTTGACAAAACCAATCCATGTTTGAAAACCAAAGAATAAAAGTCTTGAAGATGTTTCAAATGTTCCTGCAAATTGTTGGAACAAAGAAGAATACCATCTATGTACACTAATTCCCATTTCTTTTCTCTAAATATATCTTCCATTCTTTTTTGGAATTCCAATGGTGCGTTGTTAATGCCAAATGGAAGGACCTTCCACTGATACTACCCATGAGGAACAACAAAGGTAGTTTTGTACCTGTCTTTTGCTTCAATTCCAATCTGGTAAAAACCAGACTTCAGGTCAAACTCGCTAAAAATGGTGCATCATGTTATTCTTTGCAGCAGACTAGATTTATCAGGCAGAGGGTAATGGACTGGTTCAAGGATTTTGTTCAAGGGTTTAAAATTCACAACCGGTATGGGTTTTCCTCTATTTATCTCAGAGTGTTTATTGACAACAAATGCTCGACATGCTCAAGGGCTCTTAGAAGGTTCTATAAGGCCTTTGTCCAAGAGTTCTTTGATTTCATTTGCACATAATTCTCTTTCTAAGGGAGACATAAGGGCAGCAGAGGCTTTTTGAGCTTTTGGTTTTTCTAGGGGGTTAAAAGGTAAGGAAACAAAGTATTTTTCCCTGGTCAAAATGCATTAAGTGACTCTGAGGTGCAATCCTTCTCTAGTTTAGAGGAAATTTCGGAGAGGGCAGATTCTTTATGCATTTCTGCATAGGCGATGCATCTTTCCATTTTGAACAGTTCTACAAGACTGAGAATGGAGTTGGACTGGGGAACAAGATTCTTACATTTGTAAGAAGTAGAATAGTATAGAGGGGTGGAAACTCTTCTGCCATTTATTGTACAAGAAAAAATCATATTGGGCTCATCAACTGTAAGGGGGCTTACTTTATGCAAGAAGGGCGATCCTATGATGCAATCTTCTTTTAGGTCGTCTAACCTATTGAGATGCAGAACTTCTTTTATTCCATTAATGCTTATTGGAAAATCTGGAACTTGTCCTTTGAGCTATAGAGGAGTTCCTTCAATAGCTACACCATGTTCGTTTGTTTTTTCCTAGTAAAAAGATGGTATAGCATTTCCTTTTGCCAAATTCATTTGGCAACCTGAATCTATCAAATAATCAAGCTCATAAGATTTGAATTCAGATGGACAAAACTTTATTTTAATTAAATATTTAGTACCAGTGAATAGTCCTAGAGATCCTAGTGATGGTTCATCATTATGACAGTCTTTTGTTCCTGAATCACTAGTGTGGTGAGAATGTTTTGTACTTCCAGCAGTTTTTGGTGACTGTAATGCTTCGGAATAGGCTCTACACATTTCTTCATCAGAGGACTAGTCTCTTTCTCTTGTTGTTCTTTCAAGCATTCTTTTCAATTCCTGGATTTCTTTTACCGGCTTCTTTAGGGAATTTTGCTTATCTTTGATCTGTAGTCTTAGCAGATTTTCTTTATTTTTTCTGAACTTTTGTCTATACTCATGATGATCAAGATAGCCTTTGTATAAATCTACAGGTTGGTAGAATGTTGGATTCTTGCTAATTTCTGGAGAGACGGATTTCTCTTTTTCTTCTGAAACTTTTTCTTTTGCTTTTCTTCTTGTTAAAATCTTTATTTTTTCATCTTTCATATCTTGTCTTTTTATATATTGATAGACTGGGGTCTCAGACAATTCTTTGTCAATTTCAGTAATCCTAAATTCTGAGGAGACCTTAGATGGGTTGGAAGAGAACATATAAAAACTGAAATCAGGAGGACCAGAGCAACCTCCTAAATTTGCTTCTCCATCAAAATCAGAAGAAGAGGAGTCAGATGAGTTTGGAGCAAATTTATCTAAGGCAGGATCGGAATCAAAAGGAATCTCCTTCTTCAAGTAAGAAGACGATTCACCTTCAGGGTAGTCTCTTGTTGCACACCAAGCTAGATCCCAGCAGGTTGGATTCAGGTCTTCTGAAAACATGGCAGCAAGTCTAGGCTTTTTCTTTTCATTTGGGCATTTGTTAGCCCAGTGACCCTTTTTACCGCAGATGAAACATTTTTATTTATCTGCAGGTTCAGATCTTTTCTTAAAGTAGGCTTTCTTTTGAAATCTTTTGCCTTTTTTATGCTTATAGCCTTTGTCTAGATGAAATCTATGTGCACTAGTATATTTGGGCTGTTGTTTCTGCTTACAATTACATGATTCACACCCGAAGTATCCTCGGTTGTGGGCGCCACACCCCCAATTTGGCATTTTTGCAATATCTTTACAAAAAATCGGGGAAAACATTGAAGAGTGTCACTCGAAATCTTTAGCCACTCTTTTCTCCAGACAATGTTCTTACCAAGTTTCCATGATGAATCCATGCAATTGGGCAAGTGAAAGACATGACAGAGGGATGCTTTTATCTTTAAGGTGTTGTTCAACAGCATGAAGAACATGGCCAGGAAAGCTTCTCAAGTAATGTTTTAGATATGCAGGCTTATCAGCAGTGCCAGAAGAAATCAACAATTTTTGCATATAGCAAAAATATTCTTCACTCTTATTTAGGTCACATATTATGGCTGACATAAATAAAGATGCAAGATGTTCATAATCTTCATTTTCATCAAGACCATAGAATTCTTTACCAAGGGCAATAAGAATTTCATCAAGATGTTCATAATTATCATTTACTTGTTGGATCACAATTGCAGGCGATGAGCCTCTGGAACATCGAGCAGCACAACAAAAAAGGAAAATTCAGATTACAAACGCTGTAATTACAAGCAATAATCCTCTGGAACATCCGGCAGCACAGCAAGAAAGACAGATTCATATTATTGCTTACAAATGCTCAACATTTTAGTGAATACAAGAAAACAGATTGAGATTATAGTTTACAAACGCTCTAAATTTTACTTAATGCAACAAAAAAAAGCAGATTCAAATTATAGATTACAAATGCCCTACATTTTAGTGAATGCAAGAATGGAGGAGAGGGTCATGTGAATCTCGATGCTGCCTTGGATCCTGGTCTCATCTATGATATGGGATTTGATGACTACTTTAACTTTCTGTGTGCTCTAAATTACACCAGAAAATAAATTCAAGTGGCCACAAGGAAGGTGAGATCCTACCCCAAGTTACCCTCACAGCAGCGAGGAGATCTGAACTACCCATTATTCTCCGTGGTGTTTAAGTGGTTTGATTTATTTCGTGTTAGGAGGAGAATTGTGAAAAACGTTGGGGCAGTCGACTCTGTGTATGAGATTCAAGTGGACAGCCCTCCAAGAGTAAATATAATTGTGTAGCCGAGGACCCTCGTCTTCAAGGAGAAAAATGAGAAGCTAAGTTATACGATCAAATTTGAAAGCAAAGTAGCATCTAACAACAAAGCTATCGAAATGCATTGGATAGGGTTTGAGAGAGTGAAATTTCTAGAGTTCCTTCTCTACACGAATCAAAATTATTTTTGGCGAATCATCAGTTTTTTTTTCTTTGACCGTCTCCAAGACCGATCTCTCTGAGACTAAGCCATCGACTTTTCGAATATAATTGTTTGAATTTATAATTTTGATGGCAGATTAAATTTGTCTTGGGATGTGACAGGAAGCAGGGGAAGCATACGTTGAAACAAAATGAACAAAAATGAATGCTGCATAATTAAAAATATATTCAGTCCAAATATGCAACAATCTCATTCGCATTGAGAATACAAGAAATCCATGGTTACAAAATGTTACAGCATATATATATGTGGGGGGGGGGGGGGGGGGGGGTGGTGGGGGACAATGTTTTTGGATACAGCTTCACCAAAAATTACTCCTGAAACAAAAGACGAACTTCCCAAAAACTACATAAGCACTGCTAAGAATTCAGACTTCTAAGGTTACCAAATAGTAAATGTTTCGATTGCAGCATTAAGAAGTATTTCAACATTTTTACTTTTAATTTTAATCACTTACACATTTATATCATAATTGGCATCATAGATGCCTAGACATCACCTTTGAAATTCAAAACTGTCTTTTTCTAGTGCGTTACTGAATATATCAGTGACCTGTTCCTTTGATTGGCAAAAACACATCAATTTCTCCATCATTTACCAATTTTATGATTTAATGATATCATGTGTTAATATGCTTGGTTTTCTTGTGAAATACAAGGTTATTTGATAGTGCAATAGCATATTTATTATCACAGAAGATTGTTGTTTGCATTTTTTATCATAGAAGATTGTTGTTGAACATATTTGATGCTTCTACTGCCTACACACGGGTAATACAGAGGATTCTCAGAGTCTCCGGATGTTCTCCATATTCGAAAAATATCTTCATTGTCCTCCCTTATTTCATCAAAGAATGGCGAGTCCATCACCAAGGTACCATCACATCAGGTCTCCAAGTTGCAGGCCCTTCCAGCTAGGCTATAAACATTAACCACACTTGACTAGTTCATATTTGAAAACCAAGCATATTAACACATGATATCACTATAAATCTAAGAAGAGGTTTGCACCTCGAGAGATTTGATCCCTCTCGGGGCTTGATAGAGCCTAGGATTTGGATCTAGGCTGGTTTTTAAAGTATTTCTTGGAGAAATAAAGGATAAGAAAACACTTGGGCTTTTGTTTATGGTTAAATTGTTATTTAGAGTTTTATGTCCTTTGCTTAGTTGTGCTTTTCATCATTTGGTATAAGAATCAGAAGGATTTACTTAAATTTAATTTATTTGGCCTAGATGTTCATTCTAGAATGCAGTATTGTAATATCTTGTTTTTCACCCCATAATGTAATTATGTAAATATAGATGGTATGGATAGAATCTAAACATGAACGATGTTTTTATATTTAATATAAAAACATGTGACTATTGTAAACCAAGAAGGACGAAAAAGAGATGGGGGGCTACGATTCTACAAGAGGGGGAGCCAGAGGGGAGATAAAGGGAGAAAAGTGTCTAACCCCATGTATGTCATTTATCCAACTCTCCTAGCCTTGCATTGCCACGTGGCTAGTTCCCAAGCACATAAATAACTAAGAACTAGATTATTTTGTCATTCTCTCCCATGATTGGGACATCATTTGATGACAGAGTTGAACCACCAATGATCAAACCACCATCATGTGTACCATTGTAGATTGGATCCATACCAAACACAATGGACGAGGGGGAATAGATGTAGCAGGAAAACCAGTACCTCCTTATGTATAATTAGCCCCAGCTCAAGGGTGATTTGTCAAAGAAAGATATGGCTAATTGAAAAGGCCTACGACTGGGTGGAACGTCCTTGGTTTGCAGTCAGTTGGTCATATTTCATATAATTCCCCATCTACGTATAAATTATTGGTATTTAATTTTGTATGAATTAATTATTGTCATCGTATGAATTAAGTGAATAGAATTAATGGCATTGACGAATGCATCCATGTGGGGATAATCCGTAGAGATTTTATATTCATTTTATGAGCGATTATATATTTATTTCCATTGTAAATGTTTAATTAAAAACAAAATAAAAACGAATCTGAATGTCATATGCCAATTCAATCAACGAATTGAGAGCCCTATGGCCCTAATGTTACCGAGAGGTCATCGAGTACGTGAAAAGTATGGTGATGGGTTTTCTTGAGGCTTACTCCTCCACCCCAACTTATTTTATTTTCAAGTTATGGTCATTTGCCTCCCCCCCACCCAGAACCCTTTGTTATTTTAGTACAATTTATTGAAGGCCTGCTCCTCTACCCAAGTTCTTTTGTTCTTGAGTCTAGTTTATTTCACTCCCATGCCCACCTAGCACCATCTTGCACCATAGTTATGAGCTCCTTTTGAGGTTGTCACATCCATGCCAAGTGCATGCCAACAACATTCTTTAGCAGTAGCATATCAATCTTGTTTCATTTTGCGCCCCTCACTACCACTCTAGTACTATTTTTTTAGCAACAATAGTGTCCCTCATCTTTAGCACTAGGTTCCTTGAGGATCATTTCTCCACCCTAAGTTTCTTTCTTTTGAATCTAGTTATGTTTGGCTCACATGCCCAACTATCATGCTCAATGTTTAAAAGTTTTGGGTGGATATTTGATTTTCTCGCCTCCAAGCCACATTCATCATGGGATTCACTCCATCGACACCACTTTAAATTCAATATCAATATTTTCCTAACTAAATTATACTACATAAATTTCTTAGTCATTTGTCATTGTCGATTTTTATCCTCTTTAGGCAATGCAAATATTTCTCTTTATATTTGAGATACCTACTGATCTCCTTGTTGGCAAGGGGTTAGAGCGCTTAAAGAGCGATACCGCAAACGATGGAAAGGGCGCCAACAAGGACAAAGTTCAACCGCAAAGGGTAAAGAAGCCGACAAATAAGGAGATTTTAGTTAAGTTAGTTAGCGATTGGCAAGTGGACCATTTTGTAATGGCCAAGTGAGCCTATAAATAGAATTAGGATTGTAAATCATGGATAACATTATTCGGGCCTCGTTTTGATTAATTGTCTAGGGATGATTCTTAAGAATTGTATCTAAGGTATCGACATTTTTTAGATCATTTAGGTTGTAACGTTTCACACTTGCGGATGTTATTGTATCTGAGGATGTTTTTGGTACGGATTTTGTTTTCATAGCCTCTTTCCGACATTGTTGGTTCATAACTATGTTGATTTATAATGTATTAGATGAGTTAATGATGATGATTGTGTTATGTTCGGTTTTTTATCTTTTACTGCTAGGTGAATGATGCGAATTACCGTCATGTTTTCATGTTTAATGTAGTTTGATATCTATGTTGATCTTAATATGTGTCAATGTGAATAAGGATTATAATGATAAGTAGAACTGGTTAATGGTATGGTTTCTTGGTACCCTGTTATAATCCTGGATTTCTGGGTGATGTTGCGATTAAGTATGAGATAAAGTGTGTCCTCTTACCACTTCGGAAACGTGGTTCCTACAACCCTCCCTCAGACATCTCGAGTGAGACTACACCTACTCTGCAGGTGTTGCTGGAAAGGGTAAAACCTTTCCGGGCTGATGTTTAGTGAGTCTATGTCGATGGTTGTTGACAGCAGTGCGGAGTGAACCCCTGTCGACATAACTGTGTCAACAAATGGTTATGTTGTTAGAACCATAGTGCAAAAAAGGAGAGGACGTGATGTGGCATCCAACGAAACCAGAAATCCAGGATTGGTTTGATAAGAAGGAATGATAGTTTGCGGACGAAGAAAACCAGGACTCGAGATGGTTGATAGAAGATTGGCCGGGAAAGTACATATACTTTGATTTCACAAAGTATTTTTCGCTAAATTTTTGATTGGCGAAACTCACTTTTCAGAAGAATAATTTCCAAGGATGCAAGCCTAAACAGTGGACTCCGGAGCTAATCCAACAGTCGCCAAAGGTGAACAACAAAGCTTCAAGTGATAACGATGCATGGATAGACAACATTTTGGAAAAGTACATTACTGAGTTCAATGTCGATACTATTAAATCTTATAGTGACGTAGAAAGGGAATTTTTTAAGAGACCAAGGGGAATATTTCTATTGTCATTGCAATTATGGATCAAGATGCTCATCTGTGAAAAGGGGATATTGAAGATGAATTCCAACGAGTAAAGCCCTAGTGTGCAGAGGTTGTGGGTACTACAAAGATATGGGTTTAATGGAATGATACGGTGTAGATGGATGGGAGTCACGACGAGACTATGAGGGAAGACATAGAAGAGTGTGGTCACCTACATAGTGGCGTGAGATTCCAGCAAGAGAAGAGGAGGAGGACTGAGGAGAGTGCTAGTGTGATCGAAACATAAAACTGTGAGAAGGGACCACAAGGGACTAAGTGACCCTACAATGACGAAGGAAACAACCAGGTTACCCCTGAACTGGAGGAAGGACCGTCCCAAAGCTACAACGTACCTACAACTCTGTGCACTGCACCAAAATAGGAGGAAGAAACGTGAGTTCTTTGCAGGGTTGTCCTGTGTGTCAGCACAGTGGTAATAGTAGCGGATCGACAAACATATGGAGAAGACCTAGGATGGCCGGTGATGACATAAATATACCCTTGTTTCAGGGTAATCGGATTGAGGATCCCAAGCAATATTGGTTCTTATGCGAAGCAGTATGGACAGTGAAACAAGTACAAGATGATGATATCAAGAAAAGACAGCTAGTGAAGACCTTTCGGGATCGGGCGTTAGAATGGTATATTAAATTTGTGCAAGTACCGACGGGGAATCCACAAAAATACCCTAGCACAAATCAGGACTAGAATAACCGAGGAATTTAAGAAACCTAAATCAGAATCGCAATATATTACAGAACTGAAGGAAATAAATAAATTCCCCAATGAATCAATGTGGGATTTTGATCAGCGATTCAAAACTCTGATGGCGAAGGTTAGCTTCAGAATGAGTGATGTACAACATAAGGAATGGTTCATTTCAGCCTTGGTACCCCACATTCACATGTCATTGATGCAAAAGAAGATCACATCCCAAGTGGAAGCCCTTGAAATTGTGGTGAATCTAGAAAATTCACCAGTCGGCGAAACAAGAATTAGTATGAGCTAGATCCAGTCACAGTTGGTGAACCTTACCATCCAACTACAAGATATTAAGAAGGGAAAATAAGTCCGCGAAGAGATATGGTGCATTTGATGTCAATCTGAAGGACATCATCGGGATCAATGTCTCGACTTCTGTGAATACTTGCAGTCGGGGGTGTCGAATCCATTGAGTCAAGGAGGAATGCCTTGGTGCTGAATTTGTCAAACAAAAGTACATCGATCAAAGGAATGAGTGTACTTACAGAAGGTTGTGTCGAAACCAACTAATATTTTCTATAACTTCTATCGGACCTCGGTCAGTTGTCCATGAAGAAAAGAATTGTAGACCTTGTGATTTTCTCAAAGAAATAAGTATGGATACATATTTTATAAAAGGAGAAGAGCAACATCCAATAGAGATACCTCAACCGCAACCGATGTACAATGAACTGCAACTGCAGTATAACCAACCAAAACCATAGTATAATCAACCACAATCGCAGTATAATCAACCTCAACAATAATTCACCCAACCACAATACAACCAGTTGTCATATCAGCAACAAGGAGGATTTCGAGGAGGATTATGTGGAGGACGTAACAAAGGATTTGGTCGCGGAGGAACTTTTGGTCAAGGTCAAGGACAGGTTACCTACTATAATTTTGGAGTGTTGGGACACTATCATAGGGATTGTATGAATCTAGCATCTCAGTGTACTTATTGTAGTGCAGTTGATCACACTATCGAAGAATGTCCACAGCGAATTGGGAAATGGCAAGCTAAGAATGCACCACAACCACAACCGAACTAGAATACAAATCAAAATCAGAATACTAGCTGAAATGTGCAGAAGATATAGGCTGAATTAAGGAGTCAACTAGCACATGTCAACATAGTGACAAGAGAGGAGTTATGATAGGAGATGATGGACCAATGCTAAATGTTCAGCCTGCAAATCGAAAGAAAGTACAATTCGATGAAGGATTCGAAAAAGATACCTTCTTCGATGCAAGAGACATGTTGACTAAGAATGATAGTAAGTTACCTATTTATGAAATGTCGCTAATCTTCGATTCGACAAACTTACCAAAGTCCCAAAGAAAGGTCAGTACCTTGGAAATTTTTCTAGAAAGTTGTCTAACGTTAGCCAAGGATCATGATGTGTTGGAAAAGGGAAAACTTTTTGCATCAACAGAAAGAAGGGCGACAAGATCGCCCAATCAACTGGTTACAAAATAAGAAAACAGGAAGGGAAATGAGAACGAACGTCCATATTGGTGAATATGATGTAGATTACGTCAATTTGAATATAGGATAGGACATGAATATCATAACCAAACAGACGTTGGAAATGATGGGGAAACCAAAGCTAGTCTAGTCACCAGTACAACTTCTTTTGGAAAATAAAGCCAAATTTTCACCGATTGTTCGAGTGCCTAATCTACAGGTCGAAGTAGAAGGATTGAAGACATACACAGATTTCAATGTTATAGAGATCGTCGACAACACCAGCCCATACCTTGCGTTGTTGGGAATTGGTTGGGCAATGGAAAACTTGGTCATTATCAATTTCAAGAAAAGGATGATGACATTCGAGAATCATGAAACGAGGATCATCATCCCACTAGATCCCCTCAAAGGACAGCGATACGTCGAATCAATAAAATACAAAGTTGTGGGAGGATGGAATAACGTTTACAATGTCTCCGAAGACTACATTAATCCCACTGTAGATGGATAATTGGGATGCCGAAGTATCATTTCAACGTATTCATACTCTATTGAAGCGCTAGAAAATTGGTAGTACTAGTTGCACGAAGTATCAATCAGGAAGTGCACATGAATCACTTAGTCGTTGAGATGGGTAGCGGTATAAGTATCTGATATGCCAACATACAAAGGACTATCTAACCTGGCAGCCTTCATCGGTGAATTCGAGGATAGAGTATCAGAACCAAAACGCTTATTGGAACTGGAAGAAGCACTAAAGGATACTTCGACAAGATGGTGGGATACACACAAAACATCAAAAGCAAACTGGAAAATATGTCAACAACCGATGGAAGTTCGATTTGGGGAGGATGAATACTACCAGGGAAAGAGATACGATGGAAGAAATAATCCAAGCAACCATTTGGCAACATGTCAAACAACATGGAAACTAAGTCCAATGGACGAATGGGTTCATGCGTTCATTCACACACTAGATGAAACACCACAAAGATGGTATGTCTCCGCAGAACTACAATGAGAAATGACAACTTGGGAAGAATTGACTACTAGCTTCAGCAATACTTTCAATTTCGTGGAGGAAAATCTCTTTATCCATAATGCACTACAGAACATCTGCGATAAGGTATCATAGATAGTTTTGACTGGACTACTGACGCGACCACAATGGACACCAACACCGCAAACGATGATGGAGTGTTACAATGTGTCAAGAAAACCTGGTGACAAGGATGATCCAATATTTGTCTATGTCCCAGAGTCGAAAGGAAATCGTGACATTGAATCACTAGAAATACCGTTAGACAAATTCAAGCAGCCATTGAAGATAAACAAGGTCAATATTGGGAGAATGGAAAACCCAAAGTTTGCTAGTATTAAAGACTATTGGGATGATTCGATAATGGGGAAGGCCACCGACCTACTACACGAGTTTCAGAATTTATTTCGAACAATATTTTCTGAGATGAAAGGCATTTCAAGGGACTTCAGCGAAATGAAGATCCCTCTGAAACCTTATGCAAAACCAGTAAAGCAACGACCATATAGGTTGAATCCTAGATACAAAGAGCACATCAAGGCCAAATTAGAACAGATGTTGGATGCAAGGATTATTGAGCATGTCGAAGAATCAGAATGGATCAGCCTGATGGTCGTTTAGGACAAAAAGACTGGAAAAATCAGAATCTGCATTGATCTGAGGAAATAGAATGACGCAAGTCTTCATGATCTATTTCTCACGCCATTTACTGACGAAGTACTAGAAGCAGTAGAAGGACAGGAAGTCTACTTATTCATAGATGGATTTTTAGGCTATCACCAAATAAGGATTGCGAAGGAAGATCGACACAAAACCACATTCGTAACTGAATGGGGATGTTTTCAGTACACGGTGATGCCATTCAGTCTCAAGAATGCTCCAACGATATTTTAAAGGTTAGTTGTTACTACATTCAAAGATTTCATTCATAAGTTTTTAGTGGTCTATATGGATGACTGGACCGTCTATGGCTTGGTAAAATACCATACCGACAACCTCCGATTGATGTTGGAAAGATGTCAACAACATCAGATTTCACTAAATCTGAAGAAATGTATCTTTTGTACACTATTTGAAATCCTATTCGGACACATTGTATGTAAGGAAGGCATGTTGGTAAACCCAACTAAGATTCCGATCATTATCGACCTATCAGCACCAACGATTGTGAAGCAGTTGCGGGCCACATTGGGCCACACAGGATTCTATAGGAATTTGATAAGGGGATATGCAGCAATTACTATGTCAATGGAGAAGTTATTAAAGAAGGATGGGAAGTTCAAATGGAACGACGAGTTCCAGATGAGCCTCGACAAACTAAAGCAAAAAATGGTCGCAGCACCGATATTAGTTTTTTCATATTGGACAAAGGAGTTTCATGTCCATGTCTATGCTTCATCAGTAGCACTGGGAGTGATATTAGCCCAACTAGGAGATGGATTAATCGACCATATGATCGCGTTTGCGAATCGGAAGTTATCCACTATGGAGATAAAATATACGACGACATAAAGAGAAGGGTTGGCGATGGTATATGCACTGCAAAAAATTTGCCACTACCTGTTAGCAAGATTCTTGTTCGACAGTGTGGTCACTCGGTTTGGATGTCCTAAGATATTGATGAGCGATCAAGGTACTCATTTCGTCAATTAGAAAATTAGAGCGATGACTGAGGAATTCCAAATACAACACAAAAGAAGTACCCCATATCACCCACAAGTAAATGGAGCAGTCGAAGCATTCAAGAAGATATTGGAGAATGCCCTTGCTAAGGTATGTAACACAGGTCATGATGATTGGGATTTGAAAATCCCTACGATACTCTAGGCCTACAGAACGACATGCAAAAGACTAACAGGTCAGACACCATTCAAATTGGTTTATGGACAAGAAGCGATGATGGCCATGGAGTATATTGTCCCTAGTCTGTGAATAGCGGCAGTAACAAGAATGAGCGATGAAGGAGCAATTGAGGAAATATTGGCACAGTTGCTACAATTGGAAGAGGATTGCTTTATCACAAGGTTTCATCAGCAGGTAGAAAAGGATCGACATAAGGCATGGCAAGATCGCCACGTAAAGATGAAACATTTTTAATGTGGAGATATGGTTATTCTCTATGACAACAAGTTTGTGAAGCACCCAGGTAAACTTTAGATGCATTGGCTTGGTCCCTACGTCATACAATCCATTACCGACTGAGGTGCGGTATAGTTTCAAAATCTAGATGGAACACTTTTGTCGAAACTAGTGAATGGAAGACGACTAACTCCCTTTCAAGATAGCTTGGCATGATACCACTGATAAAAACAAAAACAAAAAAAGAGAGACCGAAGAAAATTTGATAAAAGTATGTCAACAAAAAGAAAAGCGACGAGAAAAGTTGAACTGCAACAAGGTTGGGAGCTTTTCAACATTAGACGAGGCGGGAACTAGTCAAATCAAGAAATAAATGAAGCAATTATGCCAGGCGGAGTGATGATGCAAGTGGAAAAGTTGCATTTAATGACGAACAAGTGGAGCATATTTACGGAATCGACAGAGGATTTGGTAATGATGCCTCAAATCCACTCACATGCGATAATTGGAGGTTATGAAATCAAGTTGAGGGGAAAGGTCTGCTCCATTGTGCAAGCAGAGAACAAGAGTTAGAGCAGAGAGGTTACGAAGTTGCAATGGCGCATATCATTTTGAGCACCAGCACACATGAAACACTAATGGTGAGGGAAACCATAGTGGAGGAACAATTGAATATTTTGTCTGCACTAGTACAACTAGTTCAGAAGAAGAGAAGTGCTAGCCAACCAAAAAATCTGAAAAAAAAAAAGACCCAAAATAACCCAGAGCTCGATAAGAGTGGTCGGGGCGCTAGGAGGAGAAGCAGGTCCATCGGCCACTGCGAAGAAAGAAACAACAACAAAAGGAAGGCAATAAGGATCAATAATGCCGACGAGAGCAGACATTCCTGACTATGTGCCACCAATAAAGGAAGGTGCATTGTCACCGCAGTCCATGAATCGATAAGAATGATAAGTACGCCATTAAGATGCCAGCGACACCAAAGGGTGTCCATGTTACAGGAAAAATCATGCAATGCTTGCAAAAATTACAGTGCAATGACCATGATATTTTGGCCTACCCATAATGCACGAAAGACACACATGTGGAAACATCGCATGGACTAGGGGGTCCAATTACAAGGGAAACAGCACAGTGGGTGTTGGGATTGCAACGATTAAGACTTCTATCAATAACCCATATACCACACTTTGGGAGATCGGTGAAGATAAATGCACGTGTAAAGCATCTACTGGCTTGATTTCACGGCGGATATCTATGGTTGGACACCAAAGTCCTAATCACAGTCAAATTAATTTCACAGATCACAAGATTACCCAAGGCAGGGGTAGATCCGACACTATATTTCAAATGGAAATATAACGACAAAAATCTTGCTACGAAGCTGAAGCAAAAATATGGGGTGGTGAAGGATACCAAAGCATATATGATCAACACCATCAATGAACAGGCGGTCAGGCTCGCAGCAAAGTTGTTAATGCTCAAAATCGTGCAGAAGAATCACCCAAACCAATGCACATCAAGTGTCATCGCATCTGCAGAGCAGTGCATAGCAAGCGTACAAATGAACTATTCCCTTTTCCTGTTGAATGAGCTAATGGAGGAAGCAATATTAGTGCAAGAGACTAGTAAGCATTTCACATATTCATGGTTATTAATACTAATTGTGTTGGTTGGATGGATGGAATCACCACAGTACCAAGTCATGGAGTCTGGAGTTTCCAATGTATATCACGCAGCGTGCTACAAAAAATTATGGGCACTAAATCACAAAGAGAGGAAGACAAACAACAACATCCAATTCTACATCTATTTGGATGTGCTGCAAACAGAAGCGGTGAAGATTTCCCACCTAACATAAGAGGTAGTGAAGAAGTATCGGAGAGTTCCAAGGTTGTCACTAGGGACGCGGGCCATCTTCATTCAAGAACGTGCATATCCACAAAATCAGTGGTTGACGACGCAGTGGAAGCTCAACGATGAAGAACTAGTTGCTATAGTGGCGGAATAGCCAGAAGAATGGAAGGTTTCAATTGTTGAAGACTAACTATCGGACCCAAAAGAGGGGCCACCGACACACACACCAAAAAAGCAAGAAGACCCAAAGGAATCAAAAGAGGAAGAACAATCACAGGATGAAGCGTCATCAATGATGCCTACAGAATCAGAGATTGAGAAACCGTTGGACTCTCCAGCGAGCAAACAAACAAGCTAATAGATGCCATAACCAATCTGTGGCAGCTACGAGAGCCATTCCCTGTGGCGTGGCTGCAAGATGGTTTATGTTGGTGTCTGCGGAGTGGAGGGGCCCTTGTTGTGTCCCTTAGTGAAGGGATTTTTTCCTCCTACAGCGGTGGCAATGATGCTTTCTTCCTATGGCAGTGCCGTTTTTTCTGTGGAGGGTTGGACGCCATCCCGTCTCGAAGGCAAAGGATCATGTGCAGCTACTTGTTTACTCTGTCAATGGACAAGTATCTTGCCCCATTTTGGTGGTATAGACTGTTTCGGGTTTCCTTTGTCCTTTTTTCTACTACTTTGCTCTCTTGAGCAGTTTTTGTATGGGTGTCTTTTGTACCTTTTGTAAGCTCTGTTATAGGGTGTTATTTGCTTAAGTTTTTGGCTTCTAGTAGTAAGTTCGAGTGCTTTGCACTTGCCGCAAGGCGGTATGGTATTTTCATGGAGGCTGTATGGTTTTCATTGGCAGGGAGCCTGATTCTGGTTACTCCGTTTGTTGAGCACTATTTGTGTGTTTTGGTTGGATATGATACCTAGTATCATAGAAATGTATATCGTTACCTCTAATTCTAATGAATATCAAGAAAATATTGCTTTTCTTTTGGAAAAAAAAAGAGAAGTAAAACAAGGTCAGCAAAACTAGAGCACCTAGAGTCCAACTACATGCGGTTGAGATGGAGGTATAGTTGTTGACAAGGCCTATGCAAGATTGGTCTTAAATAATATGCCAACAAGCTTGAATTAAATGTTTAATAAAACCGTTTAGGCTCGATTTACAAATATGATCATCAAATCTCATCAAACTCAATAAGAAAGCCCATTTATCTTTATTTGGTAGGTTGAAAATGTTTCTTCGAGTCTAAACACTTCCTTACCTTTATTGCTTTCATATGTGCAACAATCGCTAAGTTAAATGTACTTGTTTGTAAGCCATATTTAAAAATAACTAGGGTGTCAACTTAAAGTGTATATTTATCACCTCTAGACCCTTATCTTTTAGTTCAAATACATTAAAACACATTTTATTGGAAATTTAAACCCAAATAAGAAGTATGGAAAACAATTAGAATACGTAGGGAAAATATTTTAGAATTTATAGTTGTGTTTGTTGGAATGTGTGTTTAGGTTGTTTTCTTGTTTTGAGCCATTTTATTTGTGAACTACTGAAGGAAAATATCACTTAACCTTTGATGATTTTTCTAGCTTGTGCTGGAGCAACGACCAATTCAACTTTTGAATGGTGTTATCAAGGTGTCATCCAACGTCTAGTTACACTGAAATCATCTTTGAAGAAATGAGAATGCTATTTTGAAATTGAAAAAAAAATTGCACTAACTTCAAGAATTTAGCCATTTTTGGAAATTTCATAGCGCGCTTCATATTTAGCTCCAGATTTAGTCGCTCTGGCTTGAACATGGGTTTTTAACCGCTAATATTTTAGCAGTGAGAAGACATTTCTTCACAGTTTAGAATAGGAAACATGACACTCACAAATAGAATATTTCAATACGATGCCAATTAAATTGAGGATTGAACTCGATTTTTTCTCCATTTGAGGTAGCTTCATAATTAGGTAGCTAAACCAAATAGAGAGCTAAAAAAGACAATGCAAGATGAAAAGTTACATCCAATGTTGGAACAGCTCTGTGAGAAGTGAACAAGGAGTGATATTAATACGATTCCTCTTTACCAGGAGATTTGGATTTAATTCTGTGAACTATTAGTACCATGGATCCAGCTAGAGACTTAGTGATTACTCTTATTGTATGTGCCCTTTTTGTCTCTTCTAATTAGTAAGCATTTAAAATTTCATCCATTTGGTTCTCATTGCATAAAATCCCAATTTTAGCTTGGAATTCATCTGTAGTGGAGCTTAGACCAATAAAATCATTGAGGAAATTCATTATGAATCTTATCGTAATAGAAATCAAGTGTTTGTTACTTTTATGAATAAGGCTTAGTTAATTTTTTTTTCCACAAAAAAAAATAAAAAAAAAATCGAAATTATATTTATAAACATAATTACATTCCACAGATGGCACAATATAATTATTATCCATTGTCAAAAAATACTCTGACCAAAAAGGTCTCATCATTCTTTTACCAATTCAAAAAGAGTCTGCATCTCATACAAACTTACCAAATATCATAGGGCAATTTATACCCCATACTTCATAATAGACTAGTCAACAATTAGCTGCTTTTATTACAATCCATTACCATAAATCATTCAAAAATGTAAAAACTATACATCTTATCAGTTTTCATCATATGTCCATTACCATAACTCTATCAAAAAACTTCTCAAAACCTCATATTCCATGATCCAAAGGAACTTCAAAAACTCATTCCTCCAAAAGAAATCCAACAAACCCTATGCTGCAAGTACAAGTATCTCAGAAAAAACTTAGCAAAAAAACCAGTTTTTTTTAAAACATCTTAACAAATTCAAAGCATTCCGCTGCCCTGTGCTCAGATATATGCCAAGTGCCAGTCAAAACATTAGCTCCATCTTTTGCCAAAACATCTGCTAGTGTATTTCGTTCACGATAAATATGCAAGCAAACCACTGAATCAAACATATCAGCCAATCTATTGACTTCATGCAAAATCTGTGCAAGCTTAACATTTTGAATACGATACTTACCAGAAAACCAATTGATAACTAGTTGAGAATCGCCAAAATTATGCAATTTTTTAATATAATTTTCCAAAGACAAAGTCAGAAGAAGCTTTAAACCTAGGAGCTTAGCATAATTGTTAGTTCCAGTGCCTAATCCTTCTTTAAAAGTGAAACAAATGCTCATCAGAATTGAAGAGCAAGCCACCAACTCCACATATTTTTGGATCTCCTGCTACCGATCCATCAAAATATCCCCAAGGATATGATTTATCAATAACTTCTTCAACAACAGATATAATCCTGGCCACTATCTTATCTTGGGGAAAGGAACTCATCAATCCCAAACTGAGAGATGCTACCTGGAAAGGAGTCATAATCAAATCATCAAAACAACACCTGTTTCCAGCCATCCAAATGAACCATAAAACCATAATTGGTAGGGACCTGATATGTTTCACTTCTCCTTTTAAACACCAATTTTTTAAACAAATACTTATCGAATTACCAGTCCATAAATTGTGTAACTGCAAATTTGCCTCAAGTTCAGCCCACACATTTCTGGAAAAAGTGCATTCCACTCCAAGATGTACATTAGTTTCTATTTCCATCTTACATAAACAACATCTACCTGGACATTCCCTTCCTTTTTTGCATATAACATCCCATGTTAAAACCCATTCCAACAAATGGCATCTTGATGATCCTCAAGACCAATCAATGGAGCTGATAACCAACCTTGTTGCAGCATCAAAGACACCCCAAGGCATCCAATATCTTTGAGAAAAAATAAACCAGCAGAGTGAAGTTTATCAATCAGACTAGCTGGTAGAATGTGTCTCCACTTACAACCAACCCAAGGATCAATACCAATTCTAACATTAGCACCATTCCCAACCTTCCAACTAATATAGTTACCTATGAGATCAAATGACCAAAGAACTGCTTTCCAGCATATAGACATACACCTTTTCTTCTTTACAGTAACTCGAATCCAGTTCAATAAAGATAAACGATGTACATATTTCTGAAGGACAATCTTCACCCACTATCTTAGTTAATGCATGTTTCGTACACCCATCGTTCTATCAGTTGGTATTATAGCATTGTGTATCCATAGTGTATGTCGTAGATGTCTTTAATGCAAAATAACATAAATTTGAAAAGACACTAACTATTAACAAACATCCATTTTGAAGCGTTGATATGGCATTTCTCATCTCTTAAGTACTAGTGGATGGACTTATTTAACCTTATTTTTATTTTCATGAAAAAGTGTCATGATTTAGTTTCAAAAGGTGAAGTAAATAGTTGTGATTGAATTACTCACTATAGTGGTGAGAGATATTTTAGTTATCTCAATCTTATTATTAATTCTAAAAGGAGACAAATTTAATAAAATATGGCACAATTTTGGGCTTCAGGGTTCATTACAAACATTAATATGTAGAAAAAGTTGTTATTGTTTTCCATCTTGTAACACCTCGGTTTTGACCCCATGGTATTGAATTGCATGTGATGTAAATATTTTTATTTAATCATGGTGTGGAGCTCAAGGCAAAGGCCCCACCATGGATTTAGTGTCTTATGTATCAGGGATTAAAATCGATGCCAATGGTTTATGTGCTAGCCAGGCACAATATGTTTGAGACATCATGTAAAATGCAAATTAATAAAAATACCACAATGTTAAAGAGATGGGGGCATGATTTCATAAGGAATAGGGAGGGGGGAATAATCAAACCCCTGAGCCAATGGAGAAAAGCCAATGTCTAAGGGAAAACCCATAAAGTTGTCAACTACCCATTTTGTCCTTTTGTGCCCAGTCATCTAAAGTTGGTGAAGGAAGTTATTGCCTTGGGATGGGAAAGGTATGGATGTTAAATTCGAATTTGGGGAAGCCACCATTTTTGGAAAATGTGTTTTTGACCTCTTGGGCAAGTAAATTCTCGGGAATGCATGCCCAAGCCATTAGGCACCCATGTCTTTCATTTTCCTCACCATTCTCATTCACATGGAGGCTCTCTCACGTAGCTGAAGCTTGCTGAGCTCTCTCTCCCTCACGATTTGTTGTCATTTCTTCTTTTCTCCATGCTCAAAATTCATTTTTTGTGTTGTTGGGCGAATGAGAAGAAATGGGCCACGATTTTGGGGTTTGAGGAGGCCGTTTTGCCTCTGTGAGCAAGTTGGGAGCTTTTCTCACATCTTTTCTGCATTTTCCCTCATTTCTCCAAGCTGGGAAACTCATTTTTTGTGTTGTTCAGTGAATGGGCAAAAGACACCCATGAGTTGGGTGTGCATGGAGGTCGTTTCAGCTCCTATGATGCCCATAAACGTTTGGTGAAAACGTATTTATCTCACAGGGTGTTTTCCCCATTTTACTGGTCGTTTGTGGTTGCAAATTCCGTTTTTGGTAATGCCCAGTGGATGGGAGAATAGATCCATGATCTGAGGGTTTGATGAGGTTGTTTTTACCTCTGTGAAGCCCAAGAACGTTTCCTGAAAACGTATTTTCTCATGCAGGGTTGTCTTCCCCTCATCCATTTCGTTTTGGTTGCCCATAAACATTTTGTTCATACCCAGCAGTGGTGTGTGGTTGTGTTTGATTAATTGGTTGACTGTGTGTTTGATGCAAAGTGTGGATTGGCTAAGTAAGTCTAAGGAACCCCTATGTTGTTGGGGTTTTTCCTTAATAGTCATGGAACCCAGTTGTTCATTGGCTTGGTTGGATAGTCTGTGAAACCCAATTGTGTGTTGGCTTGACTATGGATGCATGGTATTGCTCTGTGTAAACCTGTTGTTCCCTAGTGGCTTGTGGAATCATGCCCATCTTGGGGGTGGCAATGATGCTGAGAGATTGATGAGCACACTGGCCTATGGTTGGGTGGAATGTTGCAGCGACGTAACTAGTTGCGGGCTAGCTTCTTTTCAAGATAAGTATTCTTGTGCTTAATCTCTGCAAACTATTTGTTTTATGAATTAATATGAACATGTTGAATTCTTGAATGAATGAATGTGTTTTTCTTCTGCTGTGTATTTACATGTATAATGCATCTATGTATGTTTTTAATTTAATGCATTTTTAATTATCATGTTCATGGAGCTAGATTGCCCGTTTGATAGCAGGAGCAGCTTAGTCGCGTCCTCTCCATCATCGGTATGAGGGGTAGGGATGTGACATTGCCTCTTATTTGTTCTTTCCTCTCTTTATGTTAATTTCATTGTTTAACTAGAATTATCTTTTTGGCCAAACTCTGCAGGGAAGCATGTGGCATTACATGATCTGAATCCTTAACTAAGTTATGTCAATTGTACTCGGACTTCTACTACGTGAGTAGCACAAAACCCTATTGATGAAGTCTAGTCCATGTGTGTGCAGATATATGCAATCACACGAGTGGTGCATGTTTATGAGACCTAAGCTTTAAGTTTTCGTAGAAAAAAATTATCTTTTTCTCTACTATGAAAATTTTGTTACGATTTTGTGACTAAATTCACTAAAGGAATATTTTTTGCTAATTCATAAGGATGTATTAAGGCTCCCCAACATCTTTTATACGATCCCTTACTTTGCAACACAAGGTATTTAGACTTTTAGGCTACATTATCCTTATTGAACTGGAGTCATTTCTTATAGTATGGTTCTATGACAATATTAATAATCATTTGGGTTTGTCCCAACATCTAACCTAGGTTATTGTGGGTCCTAAGAATTGTATTCCTATAATCATTGTTAATATTCAAATAACATAAATGCCTTATATCGATCTTTGGGATCTTTGGGTTGCTCCTAACATCTGATCTTGATAGTTTGGGTCCCAAAGCAAGGTTATAACAATGTTGAATACATTACTTCTAATAACCCATTAGTAACCAAAGCAACTCATTTATTATTTTCAAACATGCATATGAATCTAGACATAAACAAAATGTCGCAACAAATATCACCAAGGAGGGTGTTGCATTTAATATCTTCGATCTCTCTCCCTTGTTTTTCCATGTACTTTATGTGTTGAATTTTGTGTTAGTTGTTTTGTATTGGCACTTACAAGGTGCTACTACTTATATTTGTGTTGGAAACATGCGTTGTAAATGTATAATAGTGTGACGCCAAGGCTTAAAGAAGATGCATCTTATCTTTGTAATTTATAGAGCCCAAATATTTATTTTGGAATCATTTTCTTCATAAACTATCTTACACAACTTATGAGTTTTAATGTCCATGTTTAATTGTCATTGATGTTGATTATTTCCTAAAGAAAGTGAGAGAGAGGTATATGCACTTTGCCTCTTTTCTTATAAGTTATCTCCTCTTGGTGGTTGTTGAAAATGAAGTTGCCTTCTCAATTAATGGAGTGCCTTTCACACAATGCCACTGAGGAAAGCACCATAAATGAATTTAATGCAACCCTTCTTCATTAAGCATGATGTAATGGTCTAATATAACATTCTCAGTATTGGCAAGAATAACATAAATTTTATGAGTTATGGAGAATCCAAAATGGAGGAAATTCCAAAGAGAATATTAGAGAAATTGTAATATTTGCGCGCACACACATATTTCTTGAGGTGCAAACATTTTTGAAAACGAAATTTATCGTGTATATTTTCAATTTCATATTAACTTTAACTTTAAGTTACTAAATTAAAATAAACTATTACAATAAACTATTACATCATGAGATGCTTTCTAATGTCAAAGTGGGTGATATGTGTCACGTGTGTAATGCATGTTGGTAAAAATGCATATCACCCACTTAGACTGTAGAAAGCATCTCATGATGTAATAGTTTATTTTCACTATGAACTTAAAGTTAAAGTTCATATGCAATTAAAAATATACATAATAAATTTTGCATTCAAAAAATGTTTGCACATAAAGGGATTTGATATGGAATTAAGATGGATCGTCTTTTTTTTATTTTTTATTTTTACATTTTTTATTATATCACATTTTTAGTTCATGCCATAGGTAGAAACTATATGTTTCAATGTTTGATATTAATTAAAATTGTATAAAAACAATAATAAGTTAAACTTTGCTTTCATAATTTTGTAAAAAATATTTATTTAATTAATGTTTTTAAGATAAAATCATCTAACTCTTCATTAGCTAAACTCTCATTTTCTATTATTGACAGACAATTAAAAAAGGAAAATAAAAAATATGGTAGCATATATCAACGCATCGTACTACCCAAATTTGAGATCAGAGTTTGCAATTAATGTATTTAAAAAGGAAAATCTTTCAAATATGTTGTCGTGGATTTGTCCAACAGGGTGATGATACTAACTTAGGTTTGAAAAATGTTCATGAAGCCTCTAGAGCCATATGAGAAGCATTGGATAGCTTTTGCTTAGTTAAACGTTGTCCAAGTTTGGGTTTCACTGGTTTAGCATGGAATTTTGTCTCGTAAAGAATACCCTGGATGGATTTCTTTAAGATGTATAGCTGGATTTGTTATAATGTCTCCTTATGTTGCTTGCTTGCTATTAGAGTCATTTTAATAGAGATTTATTTTGAACAAATTAGTCGGTGTTGCTAGAGGATAGGATATATTTCTTATTTGTTTTGAGAGATGGTTACCGTCAATTTTCTAAATGTGGTTTAAATTCATTTATGGGAATCTCATGTATAACACACAAGGGATGTCAATTTTGCTTCTTTCTGTGATTTATGTGTTTCTCAAGCCGTTAAAAAGTTTGAACGGTTGTTTCCTTTACTAATTGTTTCTTTTTGAGTTTAAGAGGTTAAGATCTAGGTATAGATTTGGTGGATTGTCACTTTGAACCTTTAAGTGACAATCCCTTTAATCCATGTAGTTAGGGTGGACTAGTTTTTACATAGATTCCACCCGGCGGGACAATGACTCTATTTAACCGCAAAGTAACAGCAAGGTGCACAAAACTAGGGCACCCAAAGTCCAACTACATGCAATTGAGGTGGTGGTATAGTTGTTGACAAGGCCTATGCATGATTGGTCTTTATAATATGCCAAAAAGCTTGAAAGAAATGTATAATGAAACTGTAGAAGCTCTATTTACAAATATAATCATCAACTATCATTAAACTCAACAAGAAATCCCATTTATCTTTATTTGGCAGGTTGAAAATGTTTCTTCAAGTCTGAACACTTCCTTACCTTTATTGCTTTCATATGTGCATCAGTCGTTAAGTTAGATATAATTGTTTGTAAGCCACATTTAAAACTAACTCGAGTGTCAACTTAAAGTGTATAGTCATCACCTCTAGACCCCTATCTTTTAGTTCAAATACATTAAAACACATTTTATTGGAAATTTAAACCAAAATAAGAAGTATGGAAAACAATTAGAATACGTAGGGCAAGTATTTTATAATTTATAGTCGTGTTTGTTGGAATGTTTGCTTAGGTTGTTTTCTTGTTTTGAGTCATTTTATTTGTGAACTACTAAAGAAAAATATCAGTTAACCTTTGACAATTTGTCTAGCTTGTGTAGGAGAAGCAACCAATTCAACTCTTGAATGGTGTTATCAAGGTATCATTCAACGTATAGCTAAAGTGAAATCATCTTTGAAGAAATGAGAATGTTACTTTGAAATTGGAAAAAAAATTGCACTAACTTAAAGAATTTAGTCATTTTTGAAAATTTAGCTCCAGATACAGCGGCTCCGACTTGAACATGGCTCTTTGAACACTAATATTTTGGCGGTGAGAAGACATTTCTTCACAACTTGGAATAGGAAACATGACACCCACAAATAGAATATTTCAATACGATGCCAATGAAGTTGATGATTAAACTCGGTTTTTTTTTCCATTTGAGGTAGCTTCATAATTAGGTAGCTAAACCAAATAGAGAACTAAAAAGGACAATGCAAGATGAAAAGGTACATCCAACATTGGAAGAGCTACGTGAGAAGCGAGCAAGGAGTGATATTAATATGATTCATTTTTACCAGGAGGTCTGGATTTAATTTCGTGAACTATTAGTATCATGGCTCGAGCTGGAGACTTAGTGATTACTCTTCTTGTATGTGACCCCTCTTTGTCTCTTCTAATTAGTAAGCATTTAAAATTTCATCCATTTGGTTCTCATTGCATAAAATCCTGATTTTAGCTTGGAATTCATCTGTAGTGGAGCTTAGACCAATAAAATCATTGAGGAAATTCGTTGTGAATCTTATCATAATAGAAATCAAGTTTTTGTTACTTTTATGAATAAGGCTTAGTTAATGCCTGTTTCGTACACCCATCGTTCTATCGGTTGGTATTATAGCATTTTGTATCCATAGTGTATGCCACAGATGTCTTTAATGCAAAATAACATAAATTTGAAAAGACACTAACAATTAACAAACATCCATTTTGAAGCGTCGATGCTAGTGTGATGGAATATCTTCTTAAAGATGCTCTAGAATTTCGTGTGATGCATATTTAGTGCAATAAACAATTGAGAGATCCCAATAATATGAGACAAATCTGGTTGAAAGATGTGTGGTTGGAAACAAACAAAATACATTAAAAACCCATTAGGAATAACTTAAGGAACTATGCAATCATAAATAGGTTAAAAACTATAAGGTAAAGAGAGATTGAAACAATATCATGACAAATTAAATGCATCATAAGCCACTAACATCAAATGTTAGTATCGTATCTTTATCATTTGTCGTATTTTTATGTTTATTAAACAGATTCAAATGGACATAAAGTTTGCAAGGGGTAAAAATCCTGAAAAAGTGTTAGTTGAGCAAGCAATGGATCACAAGGTTGTCTCTCTTGTTATTGGAAAATCCAAGCATTTCATTGCATGGTAAATTGCATGATATTTCAGCTCTCTGTTTGATTTTCAAGTAGTTAATTCTCTTAAAGATGGAATTATGTCTTTATAATGCACAGAAGGCTCAATATATGAGGTTCATGTTATTGAAAACTTATGGGGAGGCCAAATTATTGCTCCAGACATTTTATTTCAAGCGAAAAAGGAATCAATTCAACTAACTTGTACAAAATGGTCCCACTAGATGCTCTTTGTTTATTGTTAGAAACATAAAATTTGTGCAATACAAAGCAAATTGATTACTAGTGTTGAATGAGGAAGATACAAAGTGGTCTTCTTCTAAAGGTAGTAATCTGGTTTTCTTCTTCTTCTGAAGGTAGTCATTTTGTTTTTTCTTCAAAATATTCTATCTGTACAAGCCATTAAAAATGTGAGGCCAAGATATGATCCTCCCTGTGTAGAATCATCACCTCTTCTTATGATTGCCATGTGGCAAAACTAGGTTATAACACCTTGAATGAATCCATCCTCTATTGATTGCATGTTGTTTTGTTGTTCATATTTAATGTGAAGAACAATCTAAAATGTGATCTTATTGGATTTTGGGATGACTCCATTTTGATTTTGTAGTCACATAATTTTTTGTGCCAAAACAAGAAGAAACCGAGGAAAGTGAGAAACTTTCAATACATAGGATATTGCCCATCTTTTTTCAATGCTCAAGTCTTTGTTTTTGTTTTTTTTGGGTGGATTTGCTAAGAGGACATAAATATAGGTTCCTTCGCAGTATGACACATTTTTGAGATGAGATTATGGAAAGACTTCATTTATACATCGGTCGTTGAGAGAGGTTTATGCTATTCATAGGGCAGACTTGCTTTAATAGTGCTTGTGACCATCTAGAAATGTCCTTATGTTCAATCACCCTTTAGTGTACGTTCTTAGAGATTAAGCTAAGAACAAATTTAGTTGATGAAACATGGGATATTATTCATAGCATTGCAAAGATGAAGGGGATTCATTTTTTATGAAAAAATATATATAAATGAAGTCCCTATAATGCTCAAAGCTATTGTTAGCTTTTATGAGAGAGATTTAACAATTATTTTTACCAGTAACAAGTAAAAGAATGTGTTTTTCCCATCATTTAATCAACAAAAATTATTTAAATGTCTATCAAAGGTGTGACAGAAATATTTAATGTTCTCTTTTCCATTTTGGGAATAATTGCAAAAATTTATAAAGCTTATATTTATTACTAAGTTATTGGTGATTAATAATAACTTTGTTATCTCATTTGGTGATGGGACAAAACCTTCAAGAATCTATACTTTTCCTTGCACAATTGTCATTACCTAATATTGATTTGTGCATTAATAATAATATTATTGTTTTTTATGTTATAAGGCGGGAACTAGTTCCTATGCTGTACAAAGCTTTTGTTTTAACTATAACCATAACATATGGCTATAAATGCACATATAATGCTCTTGATCTACAAATTATTTGATTATAAATAGAGAATAGAAACAACAAAGAAAAATACAATTGAGATTCAAACAATATTATTTTAAAGCATTATGATTATTACTTCTTTGTTTTTAGTTTTTCCCTTGGAAAAAAACCGCAACTTATATTAAAGTAGTGAACCACTTTTTTCATAGATTCTAAGATCTTAAAGATGGAAAAATCAAGACAATACCGAGATTGTTCTATTTACATAAAAATGCAGAGTATATGCAACATAAACATAACCAAATAATATCCTCCCAGGGTACATATAAAAACTAGTAAAGGTCAAGCTTAAAAAGATGATAAGTGGGAAACATTATATCAATTAGCAGGTTAGAAAGAAAAAAATATACTATCCCTATCTAGAATTTTACTATCCAAGACAGGGCCCAGGATCAAACTGAACCTCAATACCATTTTCCAGTTCCCATCTAATCCATTGTCCATCCTCTACCTATAGGCCTAACTTTGACAAAGTATCAGCTAGTAGGTTCCTTTCCCCATAGATGTAGACAAAGTCAACAGACTGAAAAACATCCCTTAATCTGTTGATCATCTCATAGATTGGAGAGGAGTATATTCCTAGTGGGTCTCCTCTCCCTTAACCAGTCTATAAATAGCTTGGAATCCCCAAAGACCTGTAGGGATTGGACCCTCATCTCGTGAGCTATAATTTGAGAAAGATTAAGAGTCATAAGTTCTACTTTATTGTTGGTATTTGGTCCCAATCCTGTTGCAAAATTTATCCCGTGAGAATCATTTAACTACATAGATCCCCCAACTCCTCCCTTAGGGAGATTACCTCAAGTAGCTCCATCAAAATATAACCAAGGAACAAACTTGCCTATAGTCTCTTCCACTATCGTTCTAGGTCTAGGATTCTTTACCAATTGAGTTTTAAACCCATGGTTTTATTGTACATGGTTTAGGATGACCTTGTAAATGGTTTTAAGACAATGTGCAAGACCTCCTAAACAACCCATGGTTTTAGGAGGGCCTTGCATATGGTTTTAAAACCATGTATGGGAGATGTTGTAATGTTCGTTCCTGACAAAATAAAAAATAATAAAAAATATTATATGTCAGCCATAAATAATATTAAATATTAATAATAAAAATATTATATGTGGACCTTAAATAAAAAGATGTGTCTTTTGGTTTGAATCAAATCAATGGCTATATATAGGACACACCAAAGTTGATAGATCATTGAGTGCAATACCTAAGAAGAGGTTTGCACCTAAAGAGATTTGATCCCTCTCGACTGGTGTAATATTAAAGTGTACATAATATACTATTATTAGAATATTAACATATGGTTTATTAGGAGGTAGAAAATGTTTTTAACTATTAAACCCAATCCAGTTATACAGACAAAAATGGGAGCAAAGCCAATTATGTAAAAACTGGTTGCACTTTAAATGAGGAAAGCTCGTTTTTGGTCTAATTAAAAATTCCATTTAGAAAACAAGGCAGTTGTATTGTTGTACTAATTACACCAATTGAAATAGGAACATTATTTGTTCAAAACACAAAGAAAATATGTCCACCAAGAGATACTTTTTTCCCAGTCGAGTTTCAAGATTCGATATCTGCCATGTTTTTGTTTGGACATTGTTGCTGGTATGTGTTCCATGTAGTAAGACTGATCTTCAACCCGACAACATGCCAACCTAAACAACTATCGCTTATCGATTACAAAGACATAAAAGATTCAAATGGGGAAGAAGATTGAGGTGTAAGTCTTGGCAAATTGTCACCATTAAAAATTCTAGACAAAAGGTTCAATATAGATTTACTTTCAATGTCTCCATATATGTCTACTAATTCTTTTTAAATATTTTTTCAATGCCAATAAAATAAATCCTCATTCTTGTTCTTTTGATTTAAAATGACCAGAAATAATAAATGTGAGTTCCACCATTTGATTTACAAATCTCTAAAGTATAAACAGAAATGACAAAAACTTCAGTGCGGATATACATGGAATTATAAAGAAGAATCGTACAAAAAAAAACACTACATAATCACAATGGACCGTTTGTGGTGTACCAAAGTAGAAGAATACATTTAATACATTGAACAAAACTGAAGAAGGTCTAATCTTGCAGAACTGAAGACACAACAACAACTATCATCCTAGCAATAAACATGTTAAACAAAAGAGAGAAACAAAGGCAATAGGGCCATAAATTTTTACACACCGTGTCAATTGCAAGAACATTCACCACACTGTAGAAGACACATAATTTATGTCCCAATTAGTGAGAAACAATTAGCAGAAATAGCAAATTGGTGTAGGGAAAGCATGAAACAACTAGAAATGTAACGTGTTCCTTCCACACACCTCTACACCGCTGAGAACGTGAGAGAAAATATAGACAAGCCAACCACAAAGATAGAGGAACAACATAGGAAAATAGAGCAACAGACGAAGGAACTTGCAAGCTAGAAAATGAAAAACCCTCCACACAAGCACCAAAAAACTTGACTCGCAAATATCGACATGGATATGGCAAACAACAACCATAAGAAACGGTCGTATTTGGGAGAGAGCCCCACCACATGTTGCAAAGATGCCACCGCCCATTGCGTTGCAAAACTATAGAAAACCTATCACTATGACTTCCGAGGAACAGGTCTCCAAACATGGGCAGGAGAGGAGGCAACTTCCCATAAGGGAAGCAAGCCTGAACAATTGCCGAAGAAAAAAATACAGTAGAAACATGAAGAAACTTGGAGCACAGAGGAAAATGAATATTGTACACCAAACTCTCAACCGAAGACACATCGCAACCGCCTGGCTCTGAAACATGAGCCCACCATAGACCATGGAAGGCATAGAGTCCCATTTTGAACCCTCGCATACCACGCTGCTGAAGGGCAAAAATCTAAGAGGACAAAATGAAGCATTAAAAAGCTGCAATGTCAACAACAGGAAAAACAATGTCCACAGAAGAATGACTCCAACTCGAACAATCGAGAAACAGGAAGCAAGCAAGGGCAATTAAGTTGACATTTTCGAAGTTGCAGTGGTATCAGCATGAACAACCCACCTTCCCTGCACATGGCACCTTGCATTTAACAACATTAAAAACCCTAGACGAAACACTGCAAGGACAAAAGAGCATGACGTCACAGTGCCGCCAAGACTCAAGACACTTGAACCGAGACTAACGCCACTGTGATATAACCAATCATAAAACAAATAAAACGATTTGATTTTTAAAAAATATACCTCTATTTACATTATTTCGAGAATACATTAAAAAAATGATAAAAACCATAAACCAATAATATTCCCAACAAAAAAAACTAAATATAAAAAAACATAACTATAACCCATCTTATACATTGTAAATATAACACATCTCACTCTTTACAAAAATGCAAAAATGGATATCACCAAGGGACTTATCTCAGAAATTGACATTGTGTGTGGTGATATTATTATCACCCAGAGATTGGATTATCTGCATATGCCATTCAGGTGTAACTTTTGTCATGAAACTGGACACCTCTGGAATTCCTGTCACAGTCTCCGTACTGGTATACCTATTAGGAGTGGTTTTAACTTCATACCTGTCCCTGATCTGCCCCATCCTGAACCTTGTTCCCAGCCTACTGCTCCCCTGGAGGATTCCACTGACTCCACCGATCTACCCCGTCCTGATTCTTGTTCCCAGCCTACTGTTCCCCTGGAGGACTCCACTGAACTTATATATAATTCGTCTTCTCCTTCCACATTTGATGACCTCTCGAATGGTCAGCTAATGTACATTGAAGACATGGAAGTTGTTGCTATTCATTCACGTGTAGCACCGGTGGAGAATTTGGTCACCTCAGCTCTGGTTTTATCTTCTGAGCTAATTGATGCTGTTGGACCCCCTCCCCTTACCCTGGAGCACTATCCCTCTCTCCCTCTGAGCTCTTCTGGACTATCCTCTTCATCCACCCCTTCCTCTCCTGCTGGCTTCTCTATGCCTATTCCTTTAACCACTTCATCTAGTCCTCCTGAAGCTCCGGCCTTCCAGGACCCTTCTATCCTTACTGCTCTCTCTATCTTCTCGGACAAGACTCCTTTATCCCCCTCCACCTTACCTTTGGACTCTATCCGGTTTAAGGATGTGACCATCAGAAAATCAAAGAAGCCTCCTCGGGAGGGCACTGGGGACCCGAAGACTTACAACCCTCTCTCGTCTCGTTTAAAGCAGGCGGCCAGACACTCACCTTCCACTCCTGTTTCCTCTTAGGTACTTAGAGCATGTACACCTATGGAGCCCTCTTCTCCATGAAGATTTTATCCATGAATATCCGTGGGTTTGGGGGATTAGCCAAACAAAAATCCCTTGGTGTATTATTATCTGACCTTAGACCTGATATGATCCTCTTACAAGAGACGATGTGTTGTCATGCACATGCTCTTTACCTATTCTCTAAACTTAAGCCTGGTTGGGAATTCTGTGCTTCTGATGCTTCTGGTCTCTCAGGTGGACTACTTGCTAGTTGGGACCCTCACTTGGTCCGTTGCAAGGCTTTTACTTCTTTGGCTGGTATTGTACTTAATGCTATCTTTAAAGGTCTGGCAGAGACTTTTACTGTGATAAATTGCTACGGTCCCTATGCTCATAGAACTACCTATTGGAACAACTTGGTGTCTGGTGGCCTTCTGGGAATTCCTAATTTACTATTGGTAGGGGACCTCAACTTCACATTATCTTCTGCTGAAATCTGGGGGCTTAAAGCTAGGTTGGACCCCTTGGCATCCTATTTTCCCCAGCTTATCTCTGGAAATAAGTTGGTTGATCTTTCTATGTACCCCTCTGCCCCTACTTGGAGAAATGGGCGCTCTGGGGCTGCGGGCAAAAGGTTGGACAAGTTCTTGCTTTCCGAGTCTCTCCTTCCATACTTTTCCTACTATAGGAACTGGGCTACTCTATCTGATGTATCAGATCACTACCCTATTTGTTTGGAATGGGGTCCGAAAAGCTGCGCTCCCTGTAGGCCTTTCAAATTTAATAGAGCTTGGCTGTTGGAGGAGGATTTCGCACATTTGGTCCTTTCCTCCTGGAAGGCTCCTCTGGATTTGATTGATCATTGCCATATGGATGTACTCACCTATAAGTTGCGTAGACTTAAAGGCTTTGTGAAGGACTGGGAAAGGGCTAAGAATCTTGAAAGGAAGCAGCAGATTCTGGATATAAATAAAGGCATCTTGGACTTATTATTGGAAGACTCTGGTATTTTATCGGTACTTAATGCTAAAAAGTGGGAAACTCTTCAGGAAAAGAAGGGTAAATATTGGGCCCATGAGATCACCACTCAGAGGCTGAAGACTAGGGTACTGTGGTTAAATGAGGGGGATGCAAATACGAGATTTTTTCACTCCTTTGCATATGCCAGAAGGAATACAAATACCATTTGGTCTCTAAATGACCACGGAGGGAACTCTGTATCGAAGGACAAGGCACTTAAGCTACTTGGCAAAAATCACTTCAATGACCTCTTAAGTGATGACAAGTCCTCTGATATTGCTGAACAACTGAATGTTGTCAGGCTCTTTCTGCACATGACTACTGATGAAGATATTGATTGCTTTCTTAAGCCCATATCGGGCCCGGAAATTGAAGCTGTGCTCAGGGGGTTTAAGAAGGATAAGAGTCTTGGGCCTAATGGGTGGCCTGTTGAGTTCTTTCTGGCCTTCTTTGATCTGGTGGGGGAGGATTTGGTACTGGCTGTGGAACAAGCCAGATTACATGGTAAAGTCACAGGTGCCCTAAATTCTACTTTTTTGACCCTAATACCTAAATGTGAAAAGCCATTGACTTTTGCTAATTTCCGCCCGATCTCCTTTTGTAACCTGGTCTACAAGATTATTTCAAAAATTGCTGCCATCAGACTTAAGCCTATCTTAAACCGTTCACTATCAGCACATCAATTTGGTTTTCTCAAGGACAGACAGATTACTGAACTGGTTGGTATTACCCAGGAATTACTACACTCGATTAAGACTAAAAATTCAAATGCCTTGGTATTAAAACTGTACCTGGTTAAAGCATTTGATAGAGCCAACTGGACCTTCATCAGATTGCTGCTCATTCAGATAGGTATCCCTCTTATGGGTGTCAATTGGATCATGGGTTGTGTCACAAGCTCCTGTTTTGATGTATTAGTAAATGGGACACCCTCATCTTTTTTTCTTGTCTCCAGGGGGCTACGTCAAGGATGCCCCTTGTCACCCCTCTTATTCATTTTGATTATGGAGGGCCTCAGTCGCATTATTATGAATGCTCAACACAATGGATTGATTATGGGTTTTCAATACTCTCCTCATCTGTCCTTAACGCACTTGTTTTTTGTGGATGATGTTATTCTTATTGGGGTAGGCACTATTGAAGAATGGAGTGCTTATAAAGGTGCTCTTGATTTATTTTGTCGAGTATCTGGGATGTCTGTTAGCCCTATAAAGTCTTCTTTCCTCTATCAGAATGTGGATTCTAACATCAGGGGAAAAATAGCTGAACTGTTTCCTTTCAAGATGGATCCTATTACTGTGGGTTTCAAGTACTTGGGCTATCATCTTAAACCTTTGGGGTACCACACCTCGGATTGGAGATGGATGATCGAATTATTTGAAAGAAAAATACATAACTGGACTTACATGTATCTTTCACTTGGTGGCAGAGTGGTCCTCATTAAAGTTGTGCTAACTGGGTTGGCTGTCTATTGGTTTGCTTTGGCTAGATGTCCCAAATCCATACTAAATGCACTGCGCAAACTTATTTTCTTGTTTCTCTGGGGTTCCTCTGAAGGCCATCAAATTTATCATCTGGTAAACTGGGAAACTCTTTCCTTACCTATTGAATTCGGTGGTTGGGATATCAAGAATCTTGAATGGTCTGGGATTTCGCTAAGACTTAAGAGTATGTGGCAACTACTTACTGGTACTGGGATCTGGAGTAGGATTATTGTCCATAAATACTTAAAGAGCAGACCTCTTGAAGATTGGATTCGTGGTCGGACATTCAGTATTGTTGGTACTTCATATTTTTGGAATGGGTTTATAAGGATTATTGAGTGGATTACCTGTCAGCTGGGATGGAAGGTGGGTAATGGATTGAAAATCAAAGTGGGCATTGACCCCATTGCTGGGCACAACTCGCAGTACTTCCTTTCAGAGGAGCTTAGAGAATATCTCACTGACCTGGGGATTACATATCTTGCACAGGCTCAAAATCTGGATGTTTGTGGTACGGATGGGACTGATTGGTACTCTGCCTCAGACCTGCTATTGGGGGGAGAATGGGCTACTCAGTGGTCCTCCTATGTACAAGGTTTGTCACATGGGGGTATTAGGATTGGACATACTGAGGACAGGCTGTTATGGATGTATGATGAGCAGATGGGTAAGGTGATTGCAAAGAAAGCATATGAATTTATTGTCTCAAATCGCAAAACTGTTTTGGAAAATGACATTATGATGAAGATTTGGTACTTTAATATTCCCCTTAAGATTAAGTGTTTTGTGTGGCTCACTTGCAATAAGAAAATTAATACTTGGGACAATTTAAGCAAGAAAGGATGGATCGGACCTAATAGGTGCAGTCTCTGTAAAGAGGAAGCTGAATTGGTTGATCACCTATTTGTTAGCTGTCATTTTCTGAAGGAGGTGATCTGTGGGCTCAACTGTATTTTTGATGTGAGCATACTATGGAATGCCCCTACTTTTCTGGAAAATCTTTCTTATTGGGTATCAAATAGGGGTCCTTTACTGTATCTGCCCCTTTTCCTTATATGGAATATTTGGAAGGCCAGGAACCGTTTATGTTTTGATGATCAGAAACCTAATTTGACTAGCCTGTTACATGTTATTTTTGAGGAGGTAAATACCTTTAAGTCTCTTCAGAAGCACAGGCATAAAATTAGGAACATTGGAAAGTCTCCTACTTCTGTGTTTCCTATGATCTTTTTTGATGGTGCAGCTACAAATAACATAGGTGGAGCGGGCTTTTGTCTTTGGCTGAATGAACATCACCTTCTTGCTTTCAAACTTGGATGTGGCAGCTGCACAAATACTAGAGCAGAACTCTTAGCACTTTGGGCATCACTACGGGTCGCCAAGGATATCGGGTTGCCTTACCTACATATCTTTGGCGACTCCTCTGTGATTATAAACTGGGCAAAAAAGGAATCTACCCTGGACATGGTGAATCTCGAGGCTTGGTGCTTCAACACCAGAATTCTCATGTCCTCTTTTACTTGGGTGGATTTCAGTCATGTCTATAGGGAACATAACAAGAGGGCAGACATCTTATCCAAGGAAGGATTGCACTTGGCTTCGGGCCATCTCTTACTTACTGAATCATTTGGAAATGAGATTATTGGGGTTGACTCATCACAACTTTTTTAGAATATGCTCATTCTATTACAGTTTATCTCTCATGATTCATTGAGCTACTATCAGGTTTTGTTGAGCAAGCTACTACAGGATACAAGAGTCACTCTCCTTGCTTGGATCAGATTTCTGGGCTCCTATTATCTTCTCTAGGGACATAGATGATTGATTCAGACAACTCTCTTATGAGAGGGATATTTTGTAGTGATTTCGAGGTGCTTTGGGTACCTCTGTATTTTTGCGGTATCTATTTTGGTTTTTTTTTGACGTATGTATGTTTAGATCGGTAATTATTACCTGTTATTTTTTGAGCTGTCCTTTAAAGCATATCTGTAATGACTGAAGATGTAAAATGTTCCTTTGATTCAATGAATACCAAAGAATAGTTTTTTCAACTAAATTTAAAATAAATAAAAATAAAATAAAATCTCACTCTTTAAATTATCGCACATCTCATCCCCTTAACTTTGGAAAACACTTCGTCATGCAATAAGTTAATTTGAAGTTAAACTTTAAATTATAACACATCTCATTCCCTTAACTTTTAGAAAACACTTCATCATAAGTTAATTTGAAATATAAAGTTAAAGTTCATATGAAATTAAAAATCAACTTAATAATAATGAAATCTGAATAAACTTAACTATTCATTTTAATTTCATGCTTAAAACCAAGATACCGATGAATCTAAAACCTTCCGATTAAAAAACATGAAAAGGAAAAAATATACATAATAAAAAATGCAAGTGCGAACATGGCAATCGTTTTTTGTTTTTACTCGAGTCTCCTCATTGACCAGACCTCTCTGCTGAGCGTAGCGGATCTGTTAAGGCCGCCTTTAGGCACAGATGCCATGGATTTTGACTGGTATAAACTAAATTCGAGGGACCAAGAGATTGCCTTGAAAACGGGTAATTAGTAAGGACTATGCATTAGAATAATCAATCCCACAATGCAGGTTCACGTATCTCCGAACATGTCTCGAATCACCATTTCCACCACCAATGGCTTTCTGGATTTTATGAAGGTGAAGGTTGCTGCACGCCATCTATCCTACAGGACCCTCTTTTACAGCGTGCTGCTTCTGGCATTCCTCTTGCCTTTCGTATTCATTTTCACTGCAGTGATTACTCTGGATGATTTTGAAGACTGTACTTCCTTTGGTAACAACATATAACATATGGGTTTTTTATTCGTTTCTGTGAATATTTATTAGGGATTCTTTCAATTTTTGGGCTTAATTCAGATGCCCACATCGTCTTTTCATAGATTTGATGTAGAACGTGAAGTAAACTTTGTGAAGCAGAGTGTTTGTTTAAGATGATTTGGTTTACATTGTGTACCATGCAATTTGGGTTTATTTTTATGCAGATTGTTTGGGGCGGAGATTAGGACCAAGGCTTTTGATGAGGGCAAATGCTTCACCTGTAAGTAATGCACCTCTCCCATTCGGTGATCAATCAGGCGAAACATAGGCTTCCAGGCCATAACTACATGACTGTTATGTTTGAAAGCTTATGCCTATCGTGGTTCTCTTGTTTGTATTCTTGGTACTAGCTTTGGCTTTATGTGGTTACCTTTAATTGATTATGTCGTTAGCTCGGATTTAGACTATAGAGTGATACCTTGTGTTTGTTCATCACTCAGGCTTAGGGTTTAGTATAGTTAGCTTTACTTGCTTTCTTTTTTTGATCTTTGAATGTAACCCTTAAGCGTTTTATGGTATTTCACACAGAAACTTGACTCTTTATATCTCTTGGAGTTCCTCTCTCTGAGCTGACGATACAAATCAAACTCTGTCAAAACTCCTCGCTAAAATCAATCCGACTGGGTTTTGGTCTATAAGTTACCTGCGTTTTGCTTAGTTTAGTTACCTGCTTTTTCTGAGTGCATGTTCCCTGACATTTTAATAGGCAGAGTTATGACCGACTTTTGCGCAGAGCCGAGTTGCTGGGTCGAGTCTCCAATTTGAGTTTGCCCGCTGTCCGTGTTGAGTCCTTGCTGAGTCCGACTCATGTGATGTTGTTTTCACATTGTGGTTGTGGTCCTGTAGAAGGGCATAATTGAATATGTTTGCACATTATGTAATGGCTTCTATTACGCATTTAGGTTTTTAAATCATTGACATTTGAAGATAGTACATGTATGGTGCAGAAAATGGCCAAAGAGATGTTTGGTGTTCTCCTTCAAGCAAGCAATGAAGCACTTCCGGAAGGAATGGTAGTCCCCGAGTCATTCAATGATCTAGTTGCTGAAATGAGAACTCATCATTATGATCCCATGACATTTGCCTTAAAGTTGAAGGCCATGGTATGTTCTTGTCAAATTCAGTTTTATACTTTCCCACATTTATTTCGTATGCTAATTTCGGCTGCAGTTTTCTTGTTCCGATTCCCAAGTAGATTAATGAGATTGAGATCGATATAACAGATAGGTCGATGCAAAAATACTTTGCAAAACTGTAGGAAGTAACGATCCAATAACGTCTCAATTGTATCGTAGACCAATGTTGCTTTACAAGAAATAATTAAAAGCTTTAATTGAAATAATTCCATAATTTTTACTGAAAATTTATGTGCTGTCCTTCAGAGTCCAGACTAGTTCATGGTTACTTGCACTTTGTGTAAGTTATCATTTTTTGAACAACAAAAGATGAATTTTAATCGTTTCACAAGAATGTTACAAAGCCTGTGGCCATAACTGTGTGGGTGGCCATAATTGTGCGGCAATCAGAGCTGATCTGCTCAAAGCATTTTGTTTTCTGTTCTTTTTCCATTTTAATTTCTAAACCTCTAATGTGCTTTAGCTTTTTCCTCACTGTAACATGTTAAGTTGTTGCAATACTGATGTATTTACTTAACTTGGCAGGCTTACAAGAGGTTGTATGCTTCACAACTGAAAATGACTTTAAAACTGACCGTAATTCTGGTATTTCCTTTGTTGTCTATCCCATAAAAACAAAATTGTACAACCTAGCCACACATTAATTTAATAACAAAGTGAAAAGAGTCTGTATACTGGAATCTTGTAGGCCTGTGATTTGGAGTCTGCAGATTGAAGGCTGCATATTGGAATTGTTGAAGGCTAAGCATTGGGAAGGCTTTTTTTTTCAATTATTGCCTTCTCAGCTATCCCCATTCATGTCTTAATTGTCCATATTTGATACCCTTGCTTCCTTTGACGTCCCACCTCTGTCATGATTCGGAGTTAAGTTTTTTGATGAGTGCTATGGAACTGCCACATGTTTCATAGGACCTGAGTTAGGCATTGTTACAGTCCTCCTCTTTGTTGGTCCCCTGTTGCCCTGTTTCAAGGCACACAGATTAAGTCTCTGCTGCCGACAACTGGTGTTTGTAGTCACAGAGGTTCTTTGTGAGTTCCTTGACATGAGCGGTCAGAGAGATTCGTTTTGAAAAATCAGCTACTTGGGTACTTCTCAAACTGGCATTAGTGTTCTTCGGTAGATGAACTTCATGGTGTAGCCTTTTGTTGAGGTCTCGAAGCTGTAACAGTTAGCAGTGTAAGTGTAAAATTGAGGGTAATCGGGAGCCTTCAATGAGGAAGTATGGGACTGCATGCAGTGTCACTAATACCTGATGTGAGCACAAAAAACAAAAAAGCTAACAAGGAACTACTAGGAGCATTGGGGGAGAATGATATTGCTCGGATATTTCATAATGCTGAGAGTATTACTGCAGGACTAGTTCATCTGAATCTCTTGTGCTTGATAGGTGCCCTCATTGGCAAGCACATTGGTTTATGAGTTAAAAGTTCTATAGACTTGTGTAAAACTTATTCTTTTAAGTCTGATGTCAATGATTTAGATTTGGTAATGATTTTTGACAAGTTAATGCATATGGGGAGGCTGCCCCATTCATTATGTAAATGATAAGCTTGGATTCCCATGCAATTGTGACGTCTCGAATCTCTAATTTGGATATTAGTTTTAGGCCTTTGCATGAAATATGTGCTTCTGTAATATTGTTCGTGGTTCGCCCATGCCCTTGAGGCTCATGCAAATTTAGTCTTGTCTTTCCTCGGGTCCTTAATGAGTATCCTGCCCTAGCTCTGCCTGGGTTTCTTTTTGCTGTCCCTTCAAAGAAGAAGATACTACCAGAGATAGTGGGTTGAGCTGGGGAGTCTGAAGATTGAGTCCACTCCTTGAGACCCTGGCCTTTCACCCATTGCAACTGCTTAACTGTATTGAGTTTTCCTTTATGGAATATGATCTTAATCCTTGTGTTCCAAATTTTCTAAGTGACAAACCTTGGAATCATATTCCATAATTTTTGAATCAAAGATTTTCCCTTGAGAGAGCTTGGATAGTGATTATTCCAGGTGAGGAACAAGTCTTCCCAACCTTCTGGGCTTGTGAGATCCTGTGTGCTGGTATTGGCTAAAAGGGTCTGCCAGATTTCTTTAACTTTTCTGCCATGTGAAAAGATGAAATGTTCTTTATTTATTCTCTAGGAGTAAAGCACACCTAGAAGGCCTAGATAAACCTGTTTAATTTCTCTGCTACCAGTGGTTTGTTGTGAAACAGGACTGTAATGTGTCTGAATGGAATGGCAAACCAACACTGCATATACTGTTTTTACCTAAAAGTAAAAGCAGGAATATAATAGATATGAAGCTCATAATAGCAGAACTAAAAGCTAAAAGCATAAAATAAGTACTGGGGGCACTTGCACAACCAAGAACCAAGTGGATTGCACCTGCAAATCCAAATCTAATGGAAGAAGAGCTATCTAAGAGAGACTTCGTTGATTAGATATCTGAAATAAATTTTACAAAAGAGAGGGGAGAAACCACTATTTATGCAAAAAAGAGAATGAAACCCTAACTTAAATATGTTTTCAATATTGAAGCACTGGAGGATCTGCTCGAGATTTGTTTTCAACTTGCTGGAAATGTCCAGTTAGTGGATCCTCCAAAAAACCATTTATGTAAAAACACATTAAAAAATATAAAATAATAAATAAAATAGGCAAAGCGCAGGGCCTTAAAACCCAAAATTTTGCCTGTAAAATACCCCCTCTCCCCATCCTAAATTGCACAAATCAAAATTTCTCAAGCTGCCTGCATTTCTAAATTTGTGAGAGTGATTTGGAGCAAAATATATAAACAAAATATGGATTCTCTTTGTTTCTGGTTCAGGGTGTCGATGTCCTTAATATTTAGGTTTTATGTATATTGTCTCCCCATTTTCAGATCCTAACTTGTCAAAAAATCTCGTGGATCCATCTCCGTTTGCATGCAAATTTAGGACCAAAATAAGTCAATAGTATTGAGATGTACATCAAGCAATAATGGCAAAGCAAGGGTGCCTAATGTGTCCTCTGAAAAGTACAAAGGGATAAACTAGTAAAAGGACAAAAATTAAACTCATGTTGCTGGAAGATTGGTCGAATCATGAGCGGAACCAATAGAGGAAAGAAATTTATCCTGGTGGTTATTGGTGTATGTCCTCGAGGACTATATACATTGATTACCCAAGACAACATTCACTCCTTTAATATTTGTAATATAACTTTGTCTTTGATGGTATAATTTGCCACTATACGTTTTATATTGTGTATGACACCTTCACATTGAATGTGTTTGTTGCCCACGATGCCGATGGAAGGTGTTCAAATGTAAGATGGGGCCCAATCTTTTAGCTCGGTTTTTGTTATTTTTTCAGTATATAGTGACTTGGTAAGCGGACGGTGGACCTGCACCCTTAACAAAACCCTAAACTAGGAATCCAACTCTGTTTAATCACCAATCAAAACAACATATAAAGAATGCTAGATCTACAAACACATCAATTTGAAATCCGAGCATCAAGCTTAATTTGCAGCACTCCATCACATCACTCTCTATTAACTGAAAGAAAGAATTACAATGTAATAAGCTCAAAACGTTTCTACAGTCTGATCATCTCAGTCATGGATTGTGTAAATCTACCCACCACAAACCATCCAAAAAGTTCTCATAGCATTCAGGGACAACATTTGTTTTTGTCAGCTGTACCTTTTTGAAATCTTACTTTTATAAAAGGCCTCAACTCCAAAAATTGTTGCTCAAGATTTGAGATTCAGTTCCTCTATAGCTGCAGAAAGCTCTTCTACAACTATTCTAAGATTGATAATCTTCTATAATCTGTTCAGGGAAGCGAAGAGGTCATTCTCCACCGTCTTCAGATATGATGCCAAACATATATCTCTCTATTTATTAGGAACTTGTCTATCACAAATCATCCTTGTTGAGAGACTAAGAAAGGACCTTCAAAGTTTTATTGTTTGATCCAATGTTGCATGACTCGGACTCGGCAAAGACTCGGCTGGCATGTGACTCGTCGACTTGGGAAGGACTCGGGACAGACTCGGCAAGACTCGGNAAACAAAAATATATTATAAACAATGATAATAAAAAAATATTACTATATTAATAAACTTAAATAATCACTAAGTGACAAACTTAATAACCATTGTCATTACTAAAAAATTAAAAATACATAACGTGGCTTAAATTTCGTCAATTTCTCAAGGACATGGATCCTTGCACCGTGTGCACCGTGGAGATAGCACCGCGGAGATGGATGGCAAGGTTCGTGGCACAGTGGACCGTGGACCATGGAGATAACATTGCGAGAAATTGTTGCGGCAGGACTCCGGTCGATAGGGCTCGCTGAGATAGGGCTAAAGGCGTGGCAAAAGAAATTGCATCTATAGGGCTCGAGGCGTGGAAAGAGAAATTGCAACTACAAGGCTCGAGGTGCGAGCGAGTCCAAGTGAGTTTGGCCCGAGTTTGGGCCGAGTTCAACCGAGTCCATGAGTGGCATGTCGATTCCACGAGTTTGACCAATTCAACGAGTAGCATGCCGAGTCTGTAGCGAGTACTCGGCCCAACAATCGACTCGTGAAGACTCGCGAGTCTCTCACGAGTGGTGCTTCACTGGTTTGATCTTTTCCTAGCTACCTAGATCTATTATTTTATACAAGTGGATACAAAATCCTAACAATATCTCCCATATATTTGATACAACACCACCAAGAAAAATGATTGTGTGCCAACCTCTTCCTGAATCCTACCACCACCAAAAGCGATTGCCAATAGAGTCCCTAGCCAAGGTCACAACACTAGCTTTATTGCTACTGTAGGACTTTGGGCCTTGGATTATATAAGAGACGCCTGTTCTTTGAAGCCCTTGAGAGGCACCATAACACTTCCCAAGATTGCAGAAGAGGGATCTATGATAGCAGAACTTTTACTGACTGATACTATTAGGTAGGTTTTTGAGGATTAATAGGAATTGAGAATAATGCTAACTAGACATATCTTCACAATTTACAGTTGTGTAGGACAGTTCATCCTGTAATGGTCAATTGTCCCGATGCACTTCTTTTACAAACCGGAGATTCCATATGTAGTGCTGAACTACATAGGACTTGATGTCATATCCACTACTTCACTATCTTAGCTTACTGTAATCTTTTGCTTTAAAGCTCTTTGAAAATGTTGCACAGAATGTAAGTTTGTAACCTTTTCTTGTCCTGAATGACCTCTTGGTCTTATAGGCGGTTTAATAAAATGCTATCTATCTATCTCTCTATTCAGTCAGATTGACCACTTCTATTCACATTTTGATATTGATATAAATTTCTCTCTACCTTACCTTTCTCAAACTCTAGTTACGTTGTTGTTGGTAATTGAGCTTCCAGTTGTATTCTTCCTGCTTTAAATTATAAACCATTAGTAAAAAGTAAGAAAAGTACTTCTTTATAGCAGTAATTTAATATAGGATGCATTTTTTCACAAAGAAACATAAGATTAGCTATACATGAAAGAACATTAAGTTTATGCAGTCTTGGTCCCTAGAAGTGTTAGAATATTTGACGCCCATTTTTGTAGAGTTGGCATTTTTTTTAAAGTAGAAGTGTGTTTTCAAAGCAAGTGCATTTGCATGCAAGAAAAACGAAAAAACCATAGAGGTTTAACTTAAGATAGGACAACTTATTTAGGCAAAGATGAGGATCTATTCCTATCTTCAGTGACCAATTTTAAAACAATTTTGTATGTTAAATTAAATATGTATTGTGTTCAATATAAAAGACATAGAAGTGACTTTCTTCCTCTAATCATGTTCCTTGTCTTGTGCATATGTGATCTGAAAAATCTAACATGGTAGCCTAGCTTGTTAGGAAGAAATTGAATTTCAGGGTCGTGTAGACCCTCAGGTGGGAGAGCACCAGACCTGTTGAGAATGATGAGAAATTATTATATGTTGAGTACACAGAGTGTTTGAGTGTAGCGTCTGAGCTTTTGAGTGAAACAATCAGTTTTTCTCATGTCTGACTTCTGTTTTGGTAGGAGAAAATTGGAAACTCTCCCCTAAAATAACACAGGGATAGTGTCTGTCAAATGCAAGTATTATTTTGACAAAGATGCGATGTCCAAATTGCATTTATGCCATCAAAATTCTCCTAGTACTTGGACTTGTTGACCTTAACACAGGCTTGTTTGAAAATGGGGGAGCATAGCCCAGTGGGGGTTGCTTGAACATTGCTCATCATCCTGGCAAGTCCTCCACATTCTCATGCCCAACCAGGTGAGTTAAAAGCCTTTTCTTGATTTCTACATGCCAGTTATTGGATTCTAAAGGTTGATTTTAAATAACAGAGGTCTGATCTGTTTTGCACTATTGGGCCAACTGTTTGATTTTAGTGTTAGTAGAATATTAAGAGGAGGTTTGATTTTGATATTTTTTGACAAGATGCTTCCTCTTATCACAAGGTGGCAAGCATGCCCTTCTTCAATCTGGGAATATTACAATGAAGTGTATCCAGCTTACAACACTCAAGGAAGATCTTCAGTTATGAAGCTGTGGGTGGGGGGTATCTATTCTCTTAAAGTTGCCTGCAACTTGCACCTGCCTCCGACTGCTTGAGATGGTTCACTTGCATGGATGAGACGATCAATGGGGGGTGAAACATGTCTTGGGGGGATTTGAACCTTGGTGAAGGGGGAATATCACCACCCCAGCTTAACCATTGAACCAAGACCCTGTTTACAGATTTTGAATATTTCATTGCCCAACATTAAAAGTTTCAATTTTGAGGTTTAGACTGCATTTTTCATGCTTGACAATCAATTTTTTATGTTTAAATTATGTTCTATGAAAATTCTCCTGTGGTGTGTTTTTTGTGCAGTAGTTGTTTTGAGGTCTGATTTGCTGGGTAAGATTTTCTTTGGTCTGACTGGTGTCCATTATTTTTTCTAAAGTCAGACTTGTGTCCAATAGTTGTTATAGAGGTCTGATCTGTCTCTTTACACTATTATAGATGTTTAAACTATGGCTTAGTGTCAAGATATACCCTATAATCCTGGAAGTGTGTCTACTCTTGTATTTTCCTGAGTCCGTGCAGTGTGTTTTCCTCCATACTCTCACATTCCCAACACTTGGTTTTCCCATCCCTTCTTTTTTAGTTGTAAAAGGGTTTTATATTATAATATGCCTGGAACTATTCAAAGAGTTGTTGTATTACTAGACTCATACAAGTTTGATGGCAAGAACTATGTTGTCTGGAATTCAAAATAAAAAATACAAGAAAACTTTTGGCATAGTGTTGATGGAAAGGAATAAAGATCCATAAATGTCAGTGAACATGAAGCTTATGATAGAAGATATACGGAAGCTGTGGCAATCATTCGCATACCAATTTTAGATGACATTATTCTACATATGCAAGATGCAGAGACCTCTCAAGAGGCTTTGGATGAGTTGAAGGCTTTGTACGATTTTCTGTTTAAAGTTTAAACCAGGATTCTCTATGTGAGAAACAAGTTGTTATAGGTTGAGGATGGTAGAGGGTCACTCAGTCAATGATCACCTCAGCAGACAGAAAAATATAAGAGATCAACTAATTGTTGCTGGTGACAAGATTGGAAATGGAGGTCTTATCTCTATAACTCTTAACAGTTTGCCTCAGGCTTTCCTAGTTTTTGTAACAAGTCTCAGTTTATCAACAAGAACTGATCCCTTAGTATTTGATGTACTAGGAAGTTTACTTTTGAAACGTGAGCTAGTAAAAAGACCGATGATGAAATGACAATTTTGTACATGCTTTTGGAGCAAAACTGAAGGCCCAAGGGTAATCATTGTTCATTATTAAAAAAAAAACTGAAGAGCAAAGGAAGACAAATAAGATAAGATAGTTTTGTTAGTGTACAATGAATGACCAAAAGGATAGGTTAGTGGAACGAAAAAGTACAATCAATGATAAGAACTGGTAGGATTGTGCTAGACTACTTTGAAAGCATAATGTAAGTTAAGGTAACAGCAAACAAAAATACATGAAGAAACATGTATTTTCAAGTTAGAAAAGAAGGAAATATAGAATTAGAGAAAGAAAGTGTTATGGAATGTTTCCTCAACATAATGATATGGCAAGAAGAGAAGACAAGGGGGTATCGTGATCTACATGAACCATTGAGAAGGTGCTAACACATTTCTTGATAATGTCATCAAGAGAATAGCTAGGGTCAAGGGGGCATGGCTAGGTAAACTTGGGGGTGCTTGGGTGTCTCAAGTATAATCTCTTATGAGTCCTACCATTCAAAGTTGGAGGGGAAAGTCTCATGATAAGAGCCTAATTTTGATGGCCCCTGTGTAAAAATCTATGTTGGGCATGGGAGCTCCTCTATGGCCTCATAGGAGGACAACCAAGGCTTGAGTAGGTCTTTGTGCATTGCATCAATGACTTGGTACTTTCTGTGTTGAGTGCCAGATGATCCACATATTGCTTTCCCTTATTGAGATTCTTAAGTGTTAACAAGACAATCAATCAAAACCAAATCTAACCCAAATTTTGTAGTGAAGAGGAGATAAACATCACTAGGGCAGACAAGAGAGGCTTAATACTAGAGAGAGAAATAAACCCTAGCACAAGTGCACTAGAGAGAGAAATAACTCAAGCACTAGATAGATCAAACCAAGAACAAGTGAGTACAATCACAATGTGATATGGTGCCCTTAGGATTTCACTTGTATTTGAATGAATGATCACAAAATGCATGAAAATACAACTAAGAGTTGTGTATTTATACACAACTTAAGATGTAGGGTGCTTTCCCCAAAAGGGGTTATTGACCCTACAATGAGTTGAATAGGTTGGCCTTGGCCAAACCTAGAAATATAATATAAAATTACAAATAATGTTGGTCATGGCCAAATATAAAGATTATGCTCTTAGTTTCAACATCCCGCTTTAAATTGAATAGGGGACCACGGAGAGAAGGCATTTCATCACAAGAGTTACACCCTCTCTTAAAGTTAATCAAGGGCCACCTGAAGAAGGCATAGGGCATGTCATATCATCCCCTTTGAACACCATAAGGTTTCCTCGAGTACCTAGTGCGGTCTTTGGTAGTAGAAACTGTCAAAGGTGGATGAATATGCAAGTTGGTGGGCTCATTGATGATGGAAATAAGGGCCCGTGGTGGAGAATTGTGATGGTCCTTTGAGGGCCTTGCAAGAAAATCAAGAACATCTACAAGTGTGGAGATGGCCACTTGGTAAAAGGCCTTGACCTAGTTGAAGTAAGAGTATTTGGAGTAGATGGATTACTAAAATATTTTGCATCATCATCACTAAACTACTAATATGAATGGGAGGAGTACCATCTTTGAATTGCACATTTGTGGGAGGAGTGCTATCATTGAACTATTCATCCATTGGAAGAGGGCTAGAAGGACCATCCCATATAGAAGTAGAGACTTCCATGGGGTTGGAGCCAAACAAGTCATCACTAATTTTCTCATCAATCCTTATTGTTTGCCCAATTACTATAGGAAGAGTGTTGAAGGAAGCACTCTTAGAGATAGAAAGAGGACCAACATCATCATGCAACAGAGATAGATCTACTCAAACATGCTGGGACTCATTTGAAGAAACATATGTAAGAAGTAGAGGGAAACATCTTGGTGGACCATGAGTAGTAACTTCATCAAAGACAACATCTTTATGGTCCATCATATGGTGAGTGAAGGGATTATAGAGGCAATATCCTTGGAAAATTTTGCTATAGCCTACCACAGTGTAGTAGGGTCTTGACAATTCTAATATGTTTTTCAGGGTCTTGACAATTCTAATATGTTTTTCCTTCCATTAGGAGTACAAGCCATAGTTATTGGGAGTGAGAACGAAGTAGAAGTGCAAAGTGGGAAGCGACAATTTCCAAAAGATTTGAAAGCAAGTGTTACCTCTTACATCGCATGATGAGGATTGCATGTCTGGTTCGTATCACACAATTAAGAGATTTGTAGGTTGGTAGCTTCATGAGGATGCTACTTACATTATTTGCTTGAGTACTTTGGATTGGAGGAGATTAATCTCTCCTTGGTGATAGATGGTTATGGTTGGGTTCTCTTCATGGTTGCATATGAGTTGTTGATGGATCAACATGCTAATGAGTGGTTTATGATGATGTTTTCTATTGCATATGACATACAATGTTGTACTTGATATGTTTCTCATCATGTCTAGATGATATTACTCCTTGTACATTTGTTATGGTGTTATGGCTCTATTGCATGAAGATGTATGGTTGTTGCTTGGTGGATGGATTAGGATAAATCCCCCCAACACATGATGATATATTGTGTATTGACGTTATTTGGAGGTGGTGCACTTAGCCACTTTATCAAGGCATCTGTTATGGTCCTATGTTGAGCACTCATGTGGTGTTGACCCTTGTTTGACTAGTGGATTGCTTAAATCCTCTAACTCATAATAGTACTATTCACATTTGTTTGAGTTGGTTATGACGTGGACTAATATGCCTAGTGGAGTGCCTACCTTATTGGGCACACATGTGGAGGCATTTACCTTTCTTTAGTATTTTTGTAAGGGGATTTTTCTCAAAGAGAGCCCACATATGCATTATTGTAATATTCTCTTACATTATGGTATTGTTTTACTTGGAGAATTCATGGATTTAGGAAAACAAATAGTTCTTTATTTTGGGGGAAATAGAGCTCAAACCTATATAAGGGTTTTCTCTCTCCATTTGACGTTATGTTAGCCCACCTTGGAGCTTACACCTTGGAGCTTAGTGGAAAATTTGTTGGAAGTGATTGAGGATCAATGTAGCACTTAATGTGCGAGAGTATCTTCTAAACCATAATGTTATCCTTTCTTGTTGGAATTATCTGGTATGTATCTATTGAGTAATGAATTAGGTAATGCCCGTCCTCTTTTTATTATGATTATCAATGGATTATTATTTATGATTGCATGTTTTCTTTACTCTTGGATGGATGCACATATATTCTATTCATGATGTCCATAGTCTCAATAAGTATTGGATTTTAATCTTTTGAAGATGAATGATGCAAGATTTGAAGGCATGTACCTATTTATGATAGTGTTTATATATGAGTTTTTCTTCTTGGAATATTTTGAGTACCCCCCTCCTTAACCTACTTATGATAATGCTTAGACAAGGTTGTGGTAGCCTTTGGTTGGGTTTGATCTCAAGGACATAATTCTCCCATATTCCTTAATGTGGCTTTATGTTGGATAATATAATACCACGGTTTTCCCTGTGGAATGTATTGGATCATATTTTATGTGTAATGTGTAAATGCATGGTGATATTGATGGCATTTGAGCCATGTGAGCTTAAATAAATGAACATGTGTGTAAATGATGTAAATATGCTTGTATGGATTCCTAGTGCGTAGCTTATGGCCAAGCTTTATCTAGTGAATAGTTAGGCGTGTAGATGTTGTAAATAGACTTTTGTGTACTGTTACGCTCAAGATTCTTTGCAGTGCACTCTACTTGATGTGTCAAAGACGAGGGTCTTTTTGTCATTGTAAAAGGCCAAGTTGGGGCTTGTTTATGTAAAGGTGTTGGTCTAGCGAGGCTTACGACCCTTGGTCTGGTCATGGTAGGTCCTCTTGGTTCTCATTTCAAGGAATGCCAACCTCGTGGCTTTGTTGACTACCCCTTGATGGGTGGAAGTTCCTCATCATGTTAGGAATTTATGCCTTGGGTGGGTGCTTCAGTGCACCTTAGGATGAATCCATTGGGACACATGGCTTGGGGCCCCTAGCCACAGTTATGGTTTATGCTTTGTAGAAGGTGATTGTGCTTGTAAGGTTTGTCATACCTGCCTTACATTGTACCCCCTTAGACCTTATCTTGTTGTATCATCCCTCCCTCTTGGTCATCTTGGTCTTCAAGAGCAAATCATCCACCATTGAAGCAATCTTGAAGAGGCCGTACCCACCTAAGAAAGAGGGTGTTGAAGGAAAAAGACAATTGTTGGGGTTAGATGGGGCATGACGCCCTCCTTCCAAGCTCATCTCATCATCAAGTTGAAACATTTCATCATTATTTTATGTTTCATGAGGTTTAGTCCTCGGAATGTGGGTGACAAACCCTAAAAAAACATTAAAAGTTATTTTAAAGACAACATTAGGTAGGTCGGCCTAGAGGAGGGAAAAGGTGTGTCTTTTTTGAAAAGGCATGTCTTTTCTGAGTTCTCATATAAATAAGAGATCCTCCTGTTCATTTGTAATCAAGATCATGGGATCAAATAAGACATTATTTCCTTTTCTTCTTTGTGTACATGAGTTAATCAAGTGGTGTGCACCTCCTTTTTTGGTGAATTCTAGCATTTTTCAAGGATAAAGTTGATGCATGAGGCTTCTTTACTATCTTTTAAGGCTTGTCTAAGGTGGAAGGATTCTCGAGATGTTAATCTCTTATCATTTTCTCCTTGATTGTGGTAAGATCTCTAAGTCTCTTGTCTTGCACTGTTGGAGGCATCCAAGATACGAGTAACCTAGGGTTTTTATGCATAATAGTATAGTTTTGTAAGTGAGACATCCCTCTTGAAGGACCCCTAGGGTTTTTATGCATAATAGTATAGTTTTGTAAGGGAGACATGCCTCTTGAAGGGCCTCTCTTGTTTGGGCAATGGCATCCTTTTTTGCCCTAATTAGGTCAAAGCTAACACAACCTAGGGTTTCTTAGCTTTGCCCTTGTTCATTCAAATATTGAATTGCTAATTCTTAGGAGAAATGTTAACCCCGATTTCTCGATTCCCTGAAGGAATAAGACTTAAGTCTAACTCCCTCATTTTCACTGAAATTCTCTTCTACAAAATTCCCTGTATTGTATAATGGAAAAAATACAAAAAATTAAAAAAATATAGAAAACCATAAAATTCAAATATTTTTTGAAAAATCCAAAAATATTTATTTTTTACCGTTGCAATTCTTTTACTTGTCCAGTTCTGAAATATTTACCAATATTACACCATTTCTGAAGTTATTATATTGCTGAAAAATCCATAAAAAGGTGAAAAAAACCAATAAAATGTTGTTTTGCATCTCCAAAAAGCCCTAATTTAGGGTGATGCCACTCTCTAGAGGCTGCGACAGCCTTGTTGCAGATCTGTTATGAGTTTTTTGCAGGTCCTTTTTGATAGGAAGTCCAAACCTTAGTGGTTGGAAAAGGTCCTTACTTTGTCTCCAAGTCTCCATGGTTGATCCTGGGGGGTTTTGAGGTGCCAAACCAAGCTTTTCAGCCATTACTGCAGGTTATTACAGACTTGAAGGTCAAATCAGTCCCAAACTGCAGTTCATCAATCAAAACAAGTGTGCCCTAAGGGGAATTGAGTCCTCCTTTGGTTGGTGATCGTCAGGAGGTACCTTTTATGGCATTTGCATGGTCTATTTTGATATTCTTGCAAGTTTATGTTGCTGGTTTTAACTTTTTCCTACAGAAAATCGCATTCATCTTATTATCGAGCTAGTACTAAGTTTTATTGCTCCTAAACCTTCATAGACATTAAGTATTTTTTGAATATCTTATTGACTCCATTAAGACATTGATCTACTAACTTAGTGGGAAGGTCTTGTAGCGATAGAATTGTTCTTGTTGCATATCTCAAAGGTCTATTTCTACGTATATTTCGGAAGTTTCCCATGGCCAAAGGAGCAAGCCTAAAGAGAGGGGAGAGTGCATTGAGGTGACAGTGGGTGCATCTCCTGAAAAAGTTGTTATTTTTAGCACCATCCCTAACCTGAAGGTTGCTAATTTGTGAGGTAACATGGACCACATGGTGTTGAAAGAAATGTAACTTCGAAATATATTCTATTATACTTTTATTGTATTCCTCCTTTGGAGATGTTATTCCTCCGTTCGGAGATGTTGTTGATGTAATTGGTCATGTAAAAGTCATGAAGTAAAACCTCCACTGTAAGTTGGGGCAATAATACCCACAAAAGTATTTTATAAATGCTATTTTATGTCTTCCTAGGTAGGTCGACCCTAATTAGAGAACCTGGCTGACCTAGTTAGGTAATTGAGTCACTCACCTGATGATTATAAATAGGTGAGGTGTGTCCCTCATTTGGACATACTTCTCAGTTATTGCGCAAGAGAGAGAGAGAGTCTACTGCGAAAAGGGAGCTTGTAGTATTGTTCTTGGGGTCTTACACTATACTTGGTCGAATTCTATATCGAGGAAGTTTTGCTGGGTTTTCTCCCCCATGAGGGTTTCCTAGGATAAATCTCTGTGTTCTTTTGTGTGGCTGTGCTTGTCTTTCTTTCAATGATTCTTTGCTTGTGGTTATGATGTTATGATGCTAAATGTTTTTAAGATCTTGTATAACCATAAAAATTCTAACATGGAATCACAACCACCCTGAAAGAAGTCTCTATGCAGCCGAAACATTGCTACAACTGCAGCTACTGGAGATTAGGGTTTCATACTTGAAAACCCTAGAAGGCAAAAATCTAGTCATCCTTTCATTTTTGCTATAACTTGAGTTTGGCAAATGCTCAGGAGCTGAAACTTGGACAGGCCGAAGGTGAAATCTTTTTGTACCTTGTGTGCGAGTTTCAACCTAAGATTTGCTTTACTTTAGGAGATATGATTCCTCCTAATCAGGGTTCCATCCTCTTCCATAATTTAGTCTTAAACAGGTGACCTAGGGGGAATTGCTATATCTCGGGCTAGGAAGATTCAAATTGATTTTTGCAAGATGTTGCAGATAGGGCATAGATTGTAGTTTCTGAGGTGCCAGTTTCAGACCCCGAAGTTGAAAAAGTGACACGTGGCAGTCCGTACAAGTTCGCTATACTGAACCTGTCCTCAAACAGGTCACCTTGGGAAACTTAACATAAGTTCCACTTGGTGAATCCAATAGTGCTCTAACTTGTGGGGTTGGAAAGAAGACAAATCAGGCTATCTCATCATGAAGTTTCAAACCTTGAGGAGCAGGAATTTCAGAGATACAACAAAATCAAGATAAGACAATTCTGCAGAAGAAATTGGAGAAACTAGGGCTTCCTATTTTGGGTACTTCCCTCCACCGATCAATCGAAAAAGGACCTTCCAACTCGCCCTAGGAGGGTGCATCTTTCTTCTATGGAAGAAGTTTTTTATTTTGTGGATTTTCAATTTTTGACCTAACCCTACTGCCGAGAAAACTAGGGCATCAAATATTTTGCAGTTTTGTCCACAATTTTGGGAAAATGAGTATGTTGCTCAACTCGCTTTGAGGATGCACATCTTTCTATCCAATCAAATATGAAAGTTACCTAAGTTGAAAAATTAGGTTTCTCTGTGAAACCCTAGGTCCACCAGAAGCAGTCTTCTAGAAAAGCTTTCAAGCAAGCATCAAGTTGAAGCAATCTCATTGGTAAGTTCTATCCTCTCTATTTCCATTTGAGGTTCTCATTTTTATCATGATCACAAACAGTAGCAAGCTTGAGGACAAACTTGAAGGAGCTGAGAAGGTCCGAGCATCGAAGTATAGAGTGCTTCTCATACTTGAGGAAGCATGACTTGGAGAACTATGTCAAAGAAGCTGCAAATCCAGAGGGAGATGAAGACAAAGCAAAGCACAAGAAGGACCTAGTAAAAGCCAAGAAGATTATTTTCGTCTCCATTGGATCTCACATGTATCATCCTTGAAGACTCTCAAGGAGACTTTCAATGCAATGACCAGCTTGTACGAAGGAAAGAACATCAACAGGAAGATGACCTTAAGAACTCAACTCAAGGATGTGAAGATGTGAATGTCAAAAAGCATTCAATCTTTCTTCACAAGGATCTCTCAGATCAAGGAGCAACTAGAAGCCATTGGAGACAATGTCGGAGAAGCACAAGTGGAGATGGATACACGGAAGATTAACAACAAGGGAGGCCACCTATCACTCTAGTGCAAAATGTCTCGATGCAAAGAGTACAAGATGCAGAGGGAGGATGGTGCTCCACTTTAGAGGGAATGACTACAATAGATCTCAGAGTTCGAGAATCTTGACATGATTCTTAAGATTAGAGGTGTGACAGAATCCAGAGGAGATTTTTCCTTAGCCAAGGAAAATATGTAGTTGAGATTTTGAAGAGGTTCAAGATGTTGGATTGCAAGGACATAGCTAAATCGATGGTATCGAACTTGAAGTTGTGGTGTGATCCTACTTTAGAAATAGTTGATGTCACAGTCTACAGGAAAAAGATTGGTTTATTAATGTACTTGATGAACACGAGGTCAAATATTTGCTTTGTGGTGAATACTTTTATCCAGTACATGGTGGAGCCGAGATGTGTTCACATGGTTGTGGCAAAGCACATGGTGAGGTTCCTGAAGGATACAATTGAGTATGGCTTTAGATATGAGAGAGATCAGAGGATCTACCAGCAAGGATATGTCTGACTCCGATTGGGTTGGTAGTGCTACAAACCGGAAGAGCACTTCAGGTGGCTTCTTTAGCTTGGAGTATGGCATGATTTCTTGGTTAAGAAAGAAGCAGACGATTGTAGCATCGAGTACAGCTAAGGCAGACTATATTGCAACTTGTTTGCCAAGTTGTGAGGAAGTATGGTTTTGGAAACTACTTGCAGGATTGTTCGATGACAACTTGTGTGTATTGTGACAACTAGAGTTGCGTGAAGCACATGAAGAAGACTCTAAAGCTACTAGAGTTAATGGCACTGTTATATGACATCATTGATGCAGAATCTTCCTTCATGAAGAACCAACTGAGAAGAAAGCAAGGGAAGATTCCTCAAGTGCTGAGGAATATGTACTTTGATCCAGAAGAATTCTACCGATGAAGATGAAGATCATGCTCTTATCCATTTCAACATTGGATAAGAAGGGATGCATTTTTAGACACATAGATTCAACATCGATACATAATTCCATGTGATCTATGGTGTAGAAGACTTGCTCATTATTTCGATCATGAGTAAGATAGGATTAGGTCCTCAAAATCAGACAATGAATTAGAGTACGTTGTTAGAGACTCCAGTAATTCATGCAAGGAGACAGAGATCAAAAGGGAGTCTACCAAACAAACAAAGATAAGTATTTGAATTGTCATTTCCTATATATCTAGTTGCTTAAATGATATTGTTCAGTTGTGATATGTTCCTAGATTTAGAAGTGTAGTATGCATGTTAGAGTGTTTTCATTTATGAACAGTTTACTACTAATATAAATGTGATGGGTAAGTGGCTTATGGTGATGTACAACATTCCATTGCTACTTATCTAGAATGAAACCTCTTTGCTGACATGTTGTGAGCAATGCACAATCGTAATAATGTCTTGGTAGAGATGGAAGGCATCTAGAAAGTTACTGTATGTATACGAGATATGGACTGGCTGAAATAGTTGCATGACTATATGACATATATCTTTATGCATAAGAATTTGTCATTATGAATATGTTTTGAAGATTATGAAATGTTTCTAACAATGCAATTGTATTTGACTTGTAGGAAGGATTGTATGCAATCACCTACAAGAGAAGAATAATGAACTTGCGAATGTACAAGAGAAGAATGATGCAGTTGCGAATGTACGATGAAGCTGCGGATGTACAAGAGAAGAATAATGAAGTGGCCGATGTATTTAATGAGCCTCTATCTTGTGTAAAGTTTGAATACTTTCGAGACAAGCTTGGTATAGTCCGTAAGGACCTCCCTCAAAAGAGGGAGCGATGATGTGGATGTGGTGGTGGTGTCTGTTGTAGTGGTGTGGCAGCTCAGTCTAGGATTGGTATGTTAGCTTGATAAGGCCTGGTTGATACCATTAGGATTGGTATATCAGTACTGACAAGGCCTGGTTGATCCTAGGGAAATCAGTATGTCTAGATAGGCTTGTTTGGCCCGAAAGGGTTAGTGAGTCAAACAAGACTTGTTTGGTCTCTAGGTAGATCGGTATGTCTAGCTAGGCTTGTTTGGTCCGAAAGGATTAGTAAGCAAGACAAGGCCAGTTGGGTGGGTCTACTAGAGTGCCCACCGTGATGCTGCTTCAGATGATTCCAACACTTTGTGTTGATGATGTGGTAGTGGTTCCAACACTATGTACTGATGATGTGGTTGCGCTCCCAACACTCTGTGCTGATGATGTGGTAGTGGTTCCGACACTCTGTGCTGATGATGTTGATGAGGTTGCAGTTCCAACACCTTGTGCTGATGATGTTTGATGTGGTTGTAGTCACAACACTTCGTGCTGTTGATGATGTTGCTATAACATTCTATGCTAATGATGATGTGGTTGTTCCAACATCTCTATGATGATGATGCATATGATGATCTAGCATTTATTTTCTAATGATGTTGTTTTTAGCACTAACATGCTAATGATGTTGTTGTTCCAATATTCACATACCGATGATGTTGTTCCAGTATTCACATACTTATGATGTTGCAGATGATGATGTTATCCCAATATTCACATACTAATGATGTTGCAGATGGTGATGATGTTCCAGTATTCACATAGTGATGATGCTGCAGATGATGATGATGTCCCAATATTCACATATGGATGTTGCAGATGATGATGTCCCAATATTCACATACTAATGATGTTGCAAATGATGATGATGTCCCAGTATTCACATATTGATGATGTTGTGGATGATGATGATGTCCCAGTATTCACATATTGATGTTGCAGATGATGATGTCCCAGTATTCACATACTGATGTTGTAGATTATGATGATGTTCCGTTATTCACATACTGATGTTGCAGATGATGATGATGTCTCAGTATCCACGTACTGATGTTGCATATGATGATGATGTTCGATGATGACGATGTTCCACGATGATGATGATGTTCGACGACGACGATGTTTCGTGATGATGATGTTCCACGATGATGATGTTCCGTAATGACGACGTTCGACGAAGATGTTCTGTGATGAAGATGATGCTTATGATGTTATTTTTACAAAACTTCCTATGACATATAGATTCACCAGCCAGTTGTACAGTTGTTGTTGTGGTTGTTGCTGATGATGTATAATACCTTCCTTCTTAAGAGGGAGTGTTGAAAGAAATGTAACTTCAAAAGATATTCTATTGTACTTTTATTGTATTCCTCCTTTGGAGATGTTATTCCTCTGTTTAGAGATGTCCTTGATGTAATTGGTCATGTAAAAGTCACGAGGTAAAACCTCCATTGTAATTCGGGGCAATAGTACCCATAAAAGTATTTTTATAAATGTTATTTTGTGTCTTCCTAGGTAGGTCGGCCCTAATTAGAGAACCTGGCCGATCTAGTTTGGTAATTGAGTCACTCACCTGATGAATATAAATAGGTGAGGCACCTCCCTCATTTGGACACACTTCTCAGTCAAGCATTGCACGAGAGAGAGAGAGAGAGAGAGAGAGTATATTGCAGAAAGGGAGCTTGTAGTATTGTTCTTGGGGTTTTACACTGTACTTGGTCGAATTCTATATCGAGGAAGTTTGGCTGGGTTTTCTCCCCCATGAGGGTTTCCGAGGATAACTCTCTGTGTTCGTTTGTGTGGATGTGCTTGTTTTTCTTTCATTGATCCTTTGTTTATGGTTTTGATGCTAAATGTTTTAAAGATCTTGTATAACTATACAAATTCTAACACATGGCGGGTGTTGAAATTTTCTCCTTTATGGCTTTCAATCAAAACTGAAAATGTCACCGTTATCCTAGAGGTTTCTCGGATCTTAACCTTGCTAATTTTCGGCCTTATCGCTGTTGTGAAAGTGTATAAAACAACAATGAAAAGAGTACAATATTTCAGTTTCAAACAATCCAACCTTCTAGGCAATCTAAGGGGAAAAGATACCAATCAACTTGGATAAGTTCTAGCCCTCTAGGCCAACTTATCCCACGTAAACCAAATCTGAAACTTATCTTTTATAGCAGTTATAATAACAATACAACAACAGGTATATCATCAGTAAACCGATCCCTTAGATTCCTCGATGAAGATGTTATAATTCACTTAACAGTTGTCCTTTTACTTATGTCAAATCATCAAGACATATATAGCTATAAATAACAATGCATGAAGAACATGTATGGCTGAAATTCAAATCTGAAATTTGCACAAGTTTTGGACAACTGAAAACTTCATTTATATAATTAAGATGAAGTACATGTACATACCAAAGCCTTCTCTCAGGACAAGTACAAATCCACTAGCTCTCCAAAACCCTAACGTGGGCAAGTATGAAAACCCTAACACAACCAAGAAGCTCTAATATGAACGATCACTCCAACACATCCTATAAGGAAAGACATCCTCACCTCTTCTTCGCCAAGAAAAGTACCCTAGGGCTTTATCACAAAATCTTAATCTTCAACTTTCAAGGGAGAAACCCTAACCCTAGCCCTCTAAGATGCTCCAAGATACTCGAGGAGAGCAAGATGAGGTTTGTGAAGTGCTTTGAAGCAATCTTTTCAGAATCGGACCGATGGTCAAATCGGTCGACCCAGGGAACCAAAACTGGACAAAAACCAGGAAACAAACTGGATCAAAAAATTGGTTGAGCAAAAATACATAAATATTCATATTTTCTATATGTATATGTGTGTGTGTGTGTGTGTGAATTCAAACCATTATACACAAATATGCAAAGTTGCTTATGTATATAGCAAGTAAGAGTGTATGAAACTTAATAGGAGGAGGTCTTTGGAGATATTCTCTATATCAAGGCAGAGTTTTTCTCAACTTTAATTCTCTATATTAGGGATTTTGATCTCTTTATATTATATAAGAGTGTCCCAATCAATTATTAGAAGAATTTGAAGTTATTACTTCTGTAATATTACGAGAGGATATAGATGTCGAATTAGACCTAAGAGATCCTATTGAAAGATCCATCCCTAATATTTTATCCATATGTCAAAACATATTTCCGATATGGGTCATTTCATCGGCACGCCCATAAAAAAAAGTGCAGTGCATATCTCTCAAGATCGATCACGATCTTTTCTAGAATTTCCCACGCCCTTGAAACACAAGCAATATGTGTATAGAATACACAATTCGAATATCACCCAAACACCAGAGCCCCTTCCAGTTATCCTTTTGAATCAGTCTCCAATAACAGATCGAGGGTCAAATTTCCCACTTTCCAACCAGGTTTCACCATTAAAATCTATAGTTTTCTATCAGTCAAACAAGTTAAAATGCCAAATGCAGTGGATTACTTCCATGCAGCCATGGAACTGCTATTTAAATCATGTGCGAAAAGGAGTTACATGTTACATCTCACACGTGGACCTTTTTTTATATAATTTTATTAATTTTTTTTTGCAAATTCGTTGTTTTTTGAGGTACTTAGCGGGTTATTGTACGGAACCAACCGGTTCAGCCTAGACACCAATCGGTTTTGTACGAAACCGACTAAAAACGGTATGAGTGTATGATCTGACTCGACGAAGCCTGTAAACCGGTCCAATTGGCCAATTTTGTCAAAACCGGTTGGGTTCTGATAACATTGCTATGTAGTGAGCAGATTGGTCAAGCCACAAGAGTAATTAGGTTGGTTTGAGTGAGTTGTAAGCCTATAGCTGGATTCCTTCACAGTAGTGGCCCCATAGCTTGATTTGGGGATGGCATCTACATTGGATGCTTATGATTGGGTGGAAAATGGCCGATACACAACCACATTCTACGACCATACTTGGTTAAAAGATAAAAGTTCTATCTCTAATTGCATCTTTGCAATTAAATTCCACTCTTGGTTATGGAAATGTATATGTTATGCATGCTATGCGTCTGATTATGTTGAATTTTGAACATGGGTATTTACCATCATGAATTTTGTTATGCCATGCTTGATTATTCTGATGTAATTTTATTATTTGCACCTATGCATGCATTTTAAATCATTGTGGGCCTATATGGAAGGCCATCTTTGCTATGTTATGGGGAAAGGGTCTTTAAAACCTCAAAATTTAAATACCCTAAACATGGCTCCTCATTCCATGGTTGGAAGTGGATGCCACATATAAGATTAGCAAAAGCCGCCTCAAGAGGAGTTATGTATCCCTTCATAAATAGTGCAATACTATATAATATAATAGTGAAGGATTTGAACGTTGAAGAAAGATTATTCAAATCAAAACTTACACATTTTGAATCTGTTTTCGACATTCCCCTTGATGCAATCATGTTAGGCTTGGCGTTTTTAAACCTCCCAATATACTCCTCAATGATTTCAAAGTCACCCTTCTTGAGACTGGAAAGCTTAGTTTCAGGTCTATTGATCTAAGTGTGTTAATGGTTCCAAAGAGTTTCTTAAATGTATCCCAAATTTCCTTTGCACTTTTATCGACGTTGGTATGATGAATCGAATTTTGCTTGATATTTAGGGTGATTAGCTCGAGGGCTTCATCCTTTTTTTGACATATGATGTCATTGCTATCATTGTCCCTTGTGAAAAGTGGTTGCTTGGATACATCCATAAACCCTTACTTCAAAGAAGAGAGATTATTTGGTTTGTCCAAATATGATAAATAGTCCCATTTAGTCCATAAATAGGCCATTTTGAGTCCATCATGTTTGGAAAATACAACAAAAGAAGCTTTTGTAAATTATTCAAAACATTGCCTAGATAGGCCCAAAAAGGGAGTCACAAGAAAGGAGAGGTATTGACAACTTAAAAGAAGGAAAGCCAATTGGTTTGCCCCAACATTATAATTAGTTCCATTCAATTCGGAAATGGGCTATTTTGTGTCCATCAAGTTTAGAAAATACCACAAAAGAAGCCTTTGTAAATTATTCAAAACAATCCCTAGATAGGCCCAAAAAAGGAGAGGGATCGACTACTCAAAGAAGGAAAGTCATTTGGTTTGCCCCAACATGATAATTAGTCCCATCGAATTCGGAAATGTGGCATTTTGTGTCCATCAAGTTTAGAAAGAACATCGGAGGAAGAAGCCTTCATAACGTCTTCAAAAAAATTGATGTGATAGACCCAAGGAAGGAGAGGTAATGGCGAATTACGAAAAACAAATATGCAATGGAAGAGAAAATTTCATTAACTGTAAAAGAGAGTTTTAAAAACCTTGGAAAACCCTAGGGAACCCTAGATAGAGGCTTGGCCTTAAAACAATTGCTAAGCTGAGTGAGTGAGGTTCACAACTACTCTTATACCATGTTGAGTTTCAAAAGTGCTAGCAAGAGATTAAAATGGACACAAAACCAACCCAAGTTCTGCAACGAATAAAGGGATAAACAACACTATGGAAATCAAGAGAGGCACGACCCTAGAGCGAAATAAACCCTTGCACAAATGTGCTAGAGAACAAGAGAGCATAATGATTTATGGTGCTATTAGGCTAAATCACTTATATAAGAATGAGTGAATGATCACAAATGTGTGAAGATACAATGAGTTGTGTAAGAGGTAGGGCGCTTTCCCCAAAAGGAATTATTGAGCATACATTGAGTTGAATAAGTTGACAATAACTAAACCTAGAGATATAATATAAAATTACAAATAATGTTGGTTATGGCCAAATGTGAAGATGATCCTCCTAATTTTAAGATCCCTTTGGTCTTGAACATAATTGGAAAAAGGAAGTTATTGACCTCTTTTGAGGGGCTTGGAGGAGGTTTGCAATGTTTGTTGTTTGAGGTTCACTGCCTCGCACATGTAGATGGCGAGACATATGTGGTTGGGTTAGTGGGTGAAATTAGATGGAGCCCCTCGAATCTTGGAGCAAGTGGAGTGGAATCTCCCACAAACCTCATAGTAAATAGGGCATATGAAATGAAATGTTCTTTAGATCCAACCACACCCATTGTGACATAACTAACAAATTTGTTTTGGATGTTGGTTGTGATGTTTGGACTCGACTCAAAGCTATTGAGAGAAATGCTTGAATTGCGAAGTGAGAATCTAAAACTATGATACTGGTAGCATTGAGTATACCTTGCATAAATATGCAACCGTCCCTCAACTGCAGCAAATGCTGGTAAAATTCTTTTGGGCCCAAGATCCCATGAGGAGGTGATCCAACTAACCTATATGTATCACTTACAAATGTCTTCCTCAATAGAGTTATCGACTTCTTACCCGAGGAGGAGGTTGCCAAGGGTATCAAGAGCATAACTAAAATGAGGGAGAACCTCGATGGAGATGCCAATGGATTGAAGCAATGGGGAAGCCTCAAAGAACCATATCTGTCTCTATCTTGAGAGGGAAGATGCATATTCCATCGAGGAGCAAAGTGCCATTAGGGCGTAGATACACGAAGAAGAAAAAGACCAATTTGAAAACACACTGAAATAACATGGGATGGGTGTCAAACTAAGGAGGCATAATAGACCATGCAACTATTTGTTTGCATGAGATCATTCGCTGCAGCACAATCTGTTCTTGCTCTATGTAAGAACAATTATTTGACGGTAAAATTTTCCTCCAAATTTCTGCATCATAAAGCACAATTGGCTTGATGATTGAATCAAACAGATGCATCCTAGTTTGGATGTCCTGGAAGTGTGTGGAAACACTGGTGCTCTAACATTTGGAGGAACCTGTATCCTTTGCTAATTTGGGGTTAAGTAGCTAGTGTCAAGTTGAGTTTGGGACCAAAACTAGGTTGATGGGAATGGGAGGCACAATTTTTAAAAGCTTTTAAGAGCATAGCGTTTTAGAAAACATAGATTTAACTAATGGATTAATGATGATCATTGAAGAATCAACCATTTATTATAGGTATAACATCAATTATCCAATAGTTATAACATTGTCATCAAATGATCAACCAAAAATGTCTCGAGTATTCTAGTAGTGTTGAGTTTACTCCATATTGATAATGCAACCATCTCTCAACTATAGAGAATGCTAGGAAAGGTCATTTTGGGGCCAAGAGCCTGTGAAGAGGTGATCCCACTAGCCTATATGTATCATATATGACTATCTTCCTTGACATAATTATTATTTCCCTATTTGGGGAGAAGGTTGCCAAGGGTATAAAGAGCATAAGTGAAGGGGGGGAGATGCTCAATGGAGATGCAAATGGATTGAATCAATGGGGAAGCCCCAAAGAACCATACCTATCTCTATTTTGAGAAGGAAGATGCACATTCCACCAAGAAGCAAAGTGCCATATAGTACAGGGATATCTTTGCCATCGTGCAAATCTTGGGAGAAGAAAAAGACCAATTTGAAAACATACTCAAGGCAAATGGGATGGGTGTTAACTTGAGCATGCATAATAGTCCTTGGAACTGTTTGTTTGCATCAGATCATTCGTTGTAGCACTGGTTGTTCTTGCTATACGCGAGACCAATATTCAAGCAACAAACTATGGGTCCAAATTTTGGTATCATAAGCACAATTGGCTAGATGATTAAATCAAATAGATGTATGCTAGTTTGGATGTCCTAGAAGTGTATGGAAACCTTGGTACACCAACATGGGGAGGAATTTGTATCTTTTTGCTAAATCGGAGTTCAGTAGCAAGTGTGAAGTTGAGATTGGGACTAAAACTAGGTTGTTGCGAGTGGGGAGCAAGAGTGGGAAGTGCAATTTTCAAAATCTTTTGGGAGCAGAGAGTTCCGAGAGTGTTTTTTATATAGTACATATTTTAATATATTTTGATACATATATATTAAAAAACATGCAAAATATTGTATTAGTTGCAAAAAGCATGAAAACATAGATTTGACCATTGGATATTTGCTATTCCAAGATCAGTTGGAAAATTTACTATTTCAGTAAATTTCTATTTTTAGTAGGTACTGTGTTAGGTGGACATGCATTGTGAGATATCACTGGTCTTATTTTCTTTGGTCATGGTGGAGAACTTTAGTTTTCCTGAGTTCCTATATTTGTGGTCGCTGCTATTTTAAGCAGGTGGCATGTGGCCAAAGAGCATGTTGACATTTGGCATCTTTTCATAGTTTAGTGGACTTGTCTTTGGTTCAATGTAGTTCAATTTACTATAGTACTGAAAACTGCTAAAGTCTACTGAATTTTGGATGGAATGTGAAATTCTATATTCTTCAAATGAGGTATGATGAGGTTGTAACCCCTCTCAAACATCTTGTAACAATTAATGATGATATAATTTTTTTTAGTAAAATGATAGAAAGGGAAATTTAAAGAAAATGTAATCTTTTACTTGAATATTTTTATGTTATCATTCTAGGTTGGCTTGTGTGTCAAGCAATGTTCTATTCAGAACTTGGGAAACTGCACCCTACTTGGAGAATACTCAATTTGACTCTTATCTTCCTCTTATCCATATTTAAGGCAATGTTTTCTAAGGTCCAAGGAATGCCACTCCCAAGGTACTCCCTGAGTGCTTCCAACAAGTGTAGGGAGCGCCCCATAAATCTTGGGTGTACACTCTTGATAGATGCTTCTAGGAGGGAGTGATCCGGAAGTGCACTTTTGAGGGTGTTTTGGGATTGCTCCGTCTTGGAGCACACTTTGGGAGTGAAGAGGAGGGGAGGGGGGCCTCTCCCTTGCAATGTAGGATCGAAACACTAGACACCTAGATAGGTGCAGGCCATGGTGATATCAAGAAGAAATGAAAATCTGGCAAGGCCTCTCAATGTATAGAAAATCATGATCTCGGTCTGGCTTAAGTTCATGGTTAGCAACTTGGGGTCACAAACTAGGGCATTGAATTGTCTTTGGAATCCCTTAGCGAAAGAAGCCAGGAGGATCACGTTATCAATTAATAAGAGACTGATAATCATGATGTAATGGAGGATACACCAATGTTTTGCATGCACATATTCTCTCAGATGGCCCTCTAGCTTAAACAAAGCCAAAAAGGCCCCAAGAAGTGAAAAACTTTTCGGTGACAACCTTGTAAAGTCTCATTGCACCGAGAGTAGCGAGGTGCTTTACAACCCAGTGTGGGGTGTTGAAATACAGAGAGTGGGGTGAATTAGTATTTGCACAATTATAAATTTTTTAATCAAGAGCAAGTTGCTAATCACCAATCATAGCATTTCATCAATGTACATGAAAATAACAAGATGCACAATACACAATATATTGACGTGGAAACCCAAACCTTGGGGTAAAACCATGGAAGCCATTCTAAAAATAAATTTGACCCAACAACAACTGGGGTAAACAAATTTAATACAACTTTTCTAGCTATAACTGGAAGGGGCTACAACCCCTGAGGGTTCAGCAGCTACAACTGACAAGCTGCTACAACAACTTAACTCAAAAGATTGTGAGCCCTAGCACCACCCTACCACCCTGAAGAAAAAGAGGATTGAACCTGTGGACCTGTCAAAACCAATCCCTGAACTTGCTGCTGATAACCTCTGCTCTCTGATCACTGCCAAGTCATCACTGTATACTGATATGTCATTTCACTGCCACACACTGTTCATGTACATTATTGTACACTTCATCACACATAATCACTGAACAAGTAATTCTGCTCTGCTTTTACTGAACATAAGGCATGCATCGTCATGCATCATCATCATAGGTATGCATCATCGTCATAGGGTATGCATCCTCATCATCAACTATACATCATCATCTCAGCGTGCATTGTGTATGCATCATCAACATCATAGTGCATAGGAGAGTATCATCACACCATGGCATGCATGTTCATCATATTGTATAGGAATGCATAGACATCATAGGGTGTACATCATCATCACATGCATTATCATCATAGAGTGTATCAAATCATAGCATGCATCAGCACATCATCATCATAGAATGTATCAAGTCATAGCATGCATCATATAGAGTATACATCATTATCATCATCAAGTGTCAATAAGTCTGCATCATATATGCATCATTACCATAGAGTATACATGATCATACCTTTATCTGTGCATGTCAAACTCATGTAATGATCATACCTTTATCTGTGCATGTCAAACTCATGTACCTGCTGTAGTTAATGATCACTGTAGAAGACCTTCAGACAAACCTTGGACTTAACCACTGCTGAAATTGTAGATGGCTTCAACAATTTCGGGACTGTTTGTACACTGAAGAAGACTCGGGACTTTTTGATCTTCAGGACTGTGTATAAGGTTCATACTGCTTTAAACCCCAAGGAATTCACTGTAACAGGCTCGGTTCTATTGGCAATGAGGGCAGCAGTAAAAATCACCCAAATCACTGTCGAAACTTGGACTGTTCAAACTTCAAATTCAGACTGTATTATGGTATTAGGTCAGCAGATAATCTCTCACAAACTCGGACTGTGCTTGCTGATAAAACTTGGACTGTTCACCATTTTACACCCCAAAAAAAATATGTCTGGAAAATTTGGGTCTGCAATTTATGACAGCCCACTCCTCTGCTGTACGAGTTCTCTTCCTCAGACCAGCGAAAAACTCAGTCCAAAACTACCAAACCTTGCATTTGTTGTGATCATTGTTATGACACCTTTTTGGTGTATAAATACTCTAAGTAGGCATTGAGAGAGAGAGAGGTAGGGCCGACTTCAAGGAGAGGTATAAACATTTATTAATTTTTAAAAATGTTTTAATATTTAAACACTTACTGGGGCTGCCTTCTAGTGAATGTTAAGTCATTTTATTAATTTAATTTTTTGTTAACACTTAAGCTTAATGAGGCCATCCCTAACTTTTCAAAGGAGTCGAAGGTGAGTTATTTATTAATTTTTTTATTTTTGTTAGTGGTCTTGTTACTTGTTGTTGGTTTAGGGTTTGATGTTAGGTTATCAACGTTACCATATGTGAGGGTGTGCTTTCCCAAGAACCCCATCATCATGACCATCAAGATGTGTGGGTTCAAGGACTTCCTTAAACAAATGGACCATCTTAAGGTTATCGACACACAAATAACCCATATTACTTTTGCCATTCCTTCAAGGATACAAGGACCATTAGACCATCAGGTGTGGGGGTGCCTAGACTTCTCCTAGGGTACCATGGCCTTATTAAAACTCAAATGACCACAGAATGGATCATTTGGCCTATTGCAACTTCTTCAACCCACCAAGGACACTTTCTAGGGTACTAGGGCATAGGTTGTGGAATTGGGGAACCATAGAAATTACTTAGGGGAACTCAAACACACTAAAGGGTGTATAGGTCTTTTTCCATTGCCCCAAGGTCTCCAAGGGCTTCAGACTTGGGCTTGGACAAGGTCAAAAGGTCTCTTTTGACATTGACAAACTTCTAACCCTTAAGGTCTCCTCAAGGGGCACCAAGACCAACTTGTTGGCATCAATGACAATTTAGTCAACATGGGGGAGATGTTGTCACATACGTAATGTAACGCTACACCATGTCGGCTAAAAAAAAGAATATAGAGAAAAACATGTAGGCTTAATTTATCAAATAATAATCAAATCAAATAATAAAAACCCAAAATTAAAACTAAATGAAAAGTAATAAAATAAAAAATTGTAACCAAATGAAAAGTAATTAAAAAATCCATAGGCTTATAAAATTAAAAATTAAAACCAACATTGTCCATCTTAAACCCAAACTTACATGTAATTTTTTTTAATATGTAAAAAAATGAAAATAAAAAAATTTTACACCTCAAGAAATTGGATCCCTCTAGGTGCTAGGTAGATCCAGGTTTAAGATGGATCTATGCTGGTTACAGTTGTGATTAGAGAATCAGGGTTGTCAATCTCATGAAGGCTTTGGAATAGGGACTACCTCGGGATTGAATCAAAAGCCTTTCAAAAGTTTTCAAAGCAACAAAACACTTTGGAAGAGCATAGTGTGGCCTCCTCAATAATAGCCTACAGTGTGAAAATAAGAGTGAAGAAGAGAAAGCCAAAGATAAGGAATCATTGAGTGTAAAGATTCAAAGAGGGGCAACTTCAACTCACGTGATAAAATCAAATGTTTGTATTGTGGTAAACCTTGGTAGTATGTGATTGTATGGAAAAGAAGTTTGTTTTTCCAAAAGAAAAAGATATTCAAGTAATTATTATTAAAGACAAATAAGACAACAATAGTGAAGAACTTAGATAAGATTATTTTATTAATGTCCACAAATGACCAAGAAAAGTAGGACTCAAAATTACATTAGTAGTGATAAACAGTGGGAGTGCAAAATTGGCTCCTAAAGCTAAAAGATAAGGAAAGAGGCTACATACTAGCAAAAATAAAAACAGAAGTAACTAGCTATATCCATCAACCAATGTATGAGTGGCCTACTCTAGAGTCACAATGGAAGTAGTAATAGAGGTAGAAGAGGAGGAAGAAGGACGCAAGCACAAGGCCCACATAGGGTGAAGATATCACTGTAGAAGAGAAAACGTCCTTAGGAGAAAATATGGGGTTGAGAGGGCTTGGCTAGGTGATCTTGGGAGGAACCTTGGAACAATCAAATGGAACTCTCCTAATACTCGAAACCTGGGGATAAATCAATTGATAGATGATTGAAGTATATAAGTAGGTCGACTAACTTGAGCATGATGAGAGCACACACTTCACAATGAGCTCATGGCATCGCTTGGCAGTAGAGAAGATGTGTGCAGTCTCACTGATCTGATGCTAAATGTTCATGGCGTTGACATGCATCTTGCTTTGAATGATAGCTGTGACTGTAGGAAAGAATAATGTAATTCTTGTGGTAGGATCATGCCTGGAAGAGTTGCATAAGATATGTGTAAAGTCATCTCCTGTGTAAAGAAAGCCAAGCATCTCTGATTCAAATATCAATAGCATGAAGAGAAGGACCAAGATTAAGCAATTGTGAGAATTTTCCAATTGGAAGCCACAAATTAGTGCTGGATCTTATTTCCCTTCGATCTACCATGCCACTTTTAAAATTTAACCCTGCGTTTATGTGTCTTTATAATTTTCCACATTTAGGTTGCCTCCACACTTTTTTGTGCTTCAGGGCAAGTCACTTCTCAAGCTCATATTCGAAAAATAAGGGTTTTTGATGAACAAAGGGCATGGGAAATGAGTACATGCTTTTTTCTTTCAATTCTTCATGGCACTCTTCATTTTTCTATTGTTCCACTGGAATGTGTCCTATAGGGTTGAGGGCACACTTCCCATGCCCTCAGGACAGGGAGCACTTGGTGAAATGTTTCACCACACTCCCCCATTTTGTGAAACTTGGTGAAATGCACAACGAAATGTTTCACCATTGTGTGGGATGCATTCGCAAAATAGGGGGCTTTTGGGAACCCCCTTCCAAGAAGCAGGATGTTGAGGCATCCCCACCAATTTGTTTTCCAAGAAAACCTAAAAATTAAAAAAAACATAAAAGAGTAAAAAATAAAAAGAACTAAATAAAACTAAACCTAATTTCATTTTACACATTATGCAATAGGTGGATGTAGAGGACCAATCCATGGAACCGTCTCCCTGATGCTCATTTGATGTTGGTTTCTTTCAGCAACTTTTATTTTTTGTGTTTGTTATCCATTGTTAGTTTTCATTTTAACTTTTGAATCTAGATACTGATGACCTCAGATTAAGTCTTTGACTTGTCACTCTTTACTCGTTTTGACTAATTTTAATTTACTATTTCAGACTTAAATATCCACTATTTAGTTTTTAGTATTTAAACTTTGCTCAGTACTGTTTGGAATGATGAATCTGAAAAATTGCATAGATCATTGATTCAACGTGAAATTCAAATATGATATATGATAAATTATAATAACAATGGTGATTTATAAATCATGTTTGTTTTATTTTGCCATTTTGAATTTAATATTAGTATTTTACTATTTACATTGCACAATGATGCATTTACGTGGGATGAAGAATTGTTATGTTGGGATTTAATTTTAGTTGTTGTTTTTTTTTTTTAATTTTTAGAGATGGGGCTCCCTATGCCAGTGACCCCGACGTTCCCTCGTACCCCATGCATTTCCCTAAAATTTGGGGGGTGTCTCCACACATCCCTCATGTGCATCTCATTACTCCTGCATCCCTGAAACTTGGTGGAACTCTGCATTTTTCAACCCCAATAGCTTGTCAAATTGATCATTATTTGCCAAATGGAGGATCGACTTCAAGTTTTCAGGTTGCTTGCAGATTTTATTTGACTTCTTCTCACTAGGATGCTTTAATTTGCTGCTTCACTATAGGAACATGAGTCGACCTTGCTCATCACTGAAGACATTAGCCTTTAGGATGTTTTTGGCTTTGACTGTGATACTGAGTTACATTTGCCTTAAAGTACTTCACTGAATCTGAAGCAGACTGTATTTATGACTGCAACTTGAAAAAATATGCTTACCATGACTTCTAAAGAACATAATTAGTAACCCTTTTTCATGTATTTTCACTTTACTATCTCCCTTTTTACCCAAACTTGGATAATCCATCAACTTTGCATTTTTATTTTTTGTTATCTTTCGGTGGACCTTTACGAGTTTATTAAATTTTTTTCACTGAAATGAGTTATTGTTGTCTTCAGATGGCTTTGAAGTCACATTTTAGCCTCTAACACTGCACGCTAGGTATTTTATTTGGCCATGCCACTTATGGCCTTTATTCATTAATTCTACACCTAAACTAACAAGAAAAGAGGAAAGATAACACTGATTTTATAAGCTTCATATTTCTGAGTTCCTCCGAAGATATCTCCGTAAAATACCCTTTACTCATTGGTTGTTAGCCTTAGTCATTGACTTGCCTTTGGTCTAACTAATTTACTTGGATATGCCCACATATTCTTCTATGGTTTGTTCCAACTATTTAGGTCTCTCTGATCAATACTTTTCTGCTGTTTTTTACTTTTCTAACGAATCACCACCATTTTCATTGAATTCAATCTTCTGTGGCTGTTAAATGGATTTGTCATCATCCTGTAAGTGCATGTACTGGTTGTAAACCTTTGAAGGGATGCCATCCACTTTTGAATAGGTTTGAGGAAGGGCATCCTTGCATGTTGCCATAAATGTCAAACTTTCTCCATTCTTGTTGTTGTTAATATGGAATTCATGATAACATCTTAAAAGAGAGAAAGATGACCACACTCCTCTGAAGTATCAATCTGTGATTTGTTTTACTTTTCTCTTATTTTGGGGTCTTGGAAAATGTCTTCACGATCCTCACCTTTTTTCTTGAAATCTCCACATTGGTCTATGGCAAGAATACATAATGTATTGAGGTCTTCCTCTTCTTTTTCCCAATCCATGATCAGGAACTCATATTCATCCATATCTTTGTCATTGTCAGGTTCCACCCACAGCTAGGTATCCTCAAAAGTTTGTACCAAGGGGGATCTTGTGATCCAGATCTTCTAATTATTTCTCAAAATCACTTGTTTTCTAGCAATCTGAGAGTAATTTGTAGGTGAAGACGGGCTCATGTAATTAGTTCTTGGCTGCTAATTTTCATTTGCTGAGGCTAGTGGAGGGTTAATCTCTACTATTTGAGGTAGCAGGTTTGCGTTTGGCATTGTGAGAGGCAATGAAGACAGCATTTGGCACAAAAGGGGTGATGTAGGTTGATGCAGGAGCATCCCTGGTGATGAAGGCTATCCTGCACATTTCCTTTGCTTTCGGTAGTTAGTCCAATATATATGTTTGTTTCATAATATATTCAGGATACAAAAGCTGCTACAGGTTGTTCCAGATTGCAATGCTGCAAATCCATGACAGGTTGCTGGAGATGCATGATAGAACCATGTTTCTTCAACATGGCCATGATCTGAAGAATGTGGCATTAGCAGCAGCAGCAAAGGCATGGTCATTGAGGCCTAGCCAGTATGCATGTAAACAACACCATATTCATTAATCTATGGCGGTTACCTTTCCACTTACAATACGTCCAATTTAATTTAACGGTGAGAAATATTTTAAGGTTTTATGCCCATAGTCAAAGGAGGTATGGGGGGAACGTTTCGTACACTCTCCAACAAATAAAGCCGTTAACAAACATAGGGAATATGAATTTTGAAATGAACCAACTTGGGGGCGCTTGAAGTTTTGAACAGTGTTGATGCTTGGCATTCCTCGAGCATATTATACGAGTGCGTTTCTTACAGCAAAGGGGCGGGAAGAGGGGACAGCAAGGGCAGAGAGAGAGAAAAGCAATTGAGTGGGGTTCTCAATTTGGCTCTGTAGATGCTGCAGAAAGAATGGTGATCCACAACGAGAGTTTGTGGAATTGTAATCTGGAGTGTTCACTCCATATTAAATAAAAATGCAGATTCTGTGCTTAATTTCTGCTTGTGTCTAATTTCCCTCATGGTTGTTTCTTTCCCCGAGTAATTAATATTGTTTCTTTCCTGTATATGTGTTCCGTTGTGCAAACTCTGTTTGCAGATCTCTCTGCACCAAGTGGTATCAGAGCTGTCGGATCCTGCGGTGGAGAGGATCATGAAGACCGTGGTTGCAGATTGGGTAATCTGTAGATGGTATTGAAGTGGGGAGCATGCAAAAAGAGATCTCAGATAAGAATAAAAGTGATGGCAAATAGAGGAAGGGGTTGTGGAAGACCTAGAAGACAAGAGGTTGTAGAAGATATGAATGAGCTTGTAGAAATGATGAGGGCAATGATGGCCAGAATGGATGCCATAGAGGCAACCCAGAGGAGAAGTATTGTGCATGTGGTGCAAAACAACAGTGATAATGAAGAAGAATCAAAGACTACAAGAGAAAAACTAGAGGAGAACATGACAAGGGAAGATAGAATGATCAAAGCCATCAACAATATTGGAGGTAAACCTAGACTCAATACTCTTATCTATTCTGGAAGTTTAAACCCTGAGGCATTGATAGATTGGTAGGGGAAATGGAAAAGTTCTTTGAATTTGAGCAGATTAGAGATCCTATGAGGGTTAGGTTTGCTGGCACAAAATTGAAAAGTTATGCTTCTTTCTGGTGGGATAAGCTACAACTGAATAGAGAATGTAGAGGTAAAGGGGAGATCAAAACCTGGGATATGATGGTGTCAGAATTGAAATGTAAATTTTTACATGTGGATTACTTTGAATCTGTTGAGAACATTGCATAATTTAAAGCAGCTGAAGATGCCAATAAAGGAGTACATAGAGGAGTTTACAGGCTTTTTATAAGGTATGGACAGAATGAAGAGAGTCTAGAATCCATTGCCAGGTATGTGAATGGTTTTAGTTATGCCATTCAAGATGAATTTACTATTTTGAATTTTCATTCAGTGGCAGAGGCTTATTAAGCAACCTTGAGAAGAAATTGTGGAGGAAACAACAAAATGTGAAGAAATCTTTTGGGATATGGAATAGGGCAGCAGAAAGAAAAGCCAGTTGAAGAAGGTGAAAGAATTCCAGTGCTGTGGACCAACCAGCTGGAAGGGTATTTGATGTTGATAGAGGACGAGGTCGATCAACAAGAAGCAGAGGTAGAGGAGGCAAATTTGTAGGCATTTGCTTCAGATGTTGGCTGCAAGGCCATAGGGCATTTAAATGTCTAGAACTTGTGAAGGACGGAAGAAGGCAAGAATGGAGAACACATCTTGCTGAAACTGAACCAACAGTAGCAGCAAGTGAGGTGATTGGATTGCGGTTAGAGCAAGGGGAAAATCTGATGATGAGGAAGATTCTGTTGTAGTCTGAGAAAGAGGTTGAGCTAGAACAAAGGAAGACACTCTTTAGGACAAAATGACAATTAGAAGGCAAGTGTTGTGATTTGGTTATTGATGGTGGCAGTTCTGAGAATTTGGTATCTACTGAAGTTGTTCACAAATTAAAATTGAAGTGTACGCCTCATCCAACAAGCAATGCTTGGTTAATTTTAATATTGGGATTATAATGATAACATATTATTTGATGTTTGGCTCATCGATGCATGCCACATTTTGTTGGGTAGGCCATGGCAATTTGACAAGAATGTGATGCATGATGGGAGGATGAAAACCTACCAATTTGAAAAAGATGGGAATAAATTCAAATTGTTTCCTCATAATGATGAAGTGGATAAGGCTAGAAAGGCTACAATATTGGTATATTGGAAGGGGGTAGAGTAGCAAGAGCGTGTGCAACAATGGGCTAAAAGGAGTAAAGATTAGAACCTTAAGTGCTACAACAACAACAATATCAGAGGAGGAGCAGATGGGAAATTGTCATTCTCATAATATTGTTAGTAGGTGTATGCTTGGAGAAAATGTAGTAGAGAAGGTGAGCGTTGTAGCCAAGAAAGGGATAGTTGAAGGTAAAGCCAACGGAGAAGAGAATGATTTATTGTGCAATTAGTACAATGGGTAATGAAAATGGTGCCTTAGAGGGAAGACTTTCTTGCAGTAAGAACTGTTGGGGTACATGAAACTGAGGTAGCCCAAACTTGTGGAATGGATTCACAAGAAACCGAAGAAACATCAAAGAGTGGTGTAGATGAAGTACAATGGTGGGTTAGAACTTAGAATATTGAGGGAGATCTTGTCAATATTAGCAGTAGAGATGGGCAGAGGAGGATGTCCCATCTACACATGTTTTCACCTACATTTTGAGCAACATGCTCAAATTTCCAGTCTGGGGACTTTGATGCAGGAGCATCCTTGGTATCATGCACATTTCCTTTGCTTTCGGTAGTTAGTCCAATATATATGTTTGCTTCATAATATATTCAAGATACAAAGCTGCTAGAGGTTGTTCTAGAGGGCATTGTTGCAGATCCATGACAAGTTGTTGCAGATCCATGATAGGTTGTTGCAGATCCATGATAGAACCTGTTTCTTCAACATAGCCATGATTTGAAGGTGGCATGAGTAGCAACACCAAAGGTGTGGTCATTGAGGCCGAGCCAGTATGCTTGAAAATAACACGATATTCATTAATTTATGGCGGTCACCCTATCCACTTACAATCAGTGTTACAAAAATCGGACCGGAATCGGCAAAATTGACCGGTTTGACCGGTTCCGGTGCCTCATCAATTCAAGCCAGTTTCTTAAACCAAAAATGGTTGGTTCCAACTTCCGTATGGAACCGACCGGTTTTGGTTCGGTTTTACCGGTTTCGGTCCGATTTTGATTAGTTCCATACAGAACTATACAACAACACTTAAGAGGGTATTTTTTAAATTTTAAAAAAAAAAAGTTTGTTGAGTGGGGAAAGTGTACTGAAATATGTTCAGTATGGCACGTAGCAAGAGCCCTTTTTGCAAATTTGTTTATAATGGTTTGGATTCACATGGTTTCACATGAATATATATAATTTTCAAAATTTAAACATTTTCTGTATTATTGGTGGACTGGTTTTGTGATTCGTTTTTTTTCCCGGTTTCAGTCCAGTTCCAGCTTTCACGGTTGACCGGTTCGACCATTGGTTCGGTTTTTGTAACCTTGCTTACAATACGTCCAATTTAATTTAACAATGAGAGATTTTCAAGGTTTTATGCCCATAGTCAAAGGATGTATGGAGGGGACGTTTTGTACACTCCAACAAATAAAGCCGTTAACAAACATAAGGAACATGAAATGAACCAATTCGGGGGCGTTTGAACAGTCTTGATGTTTGGCATTCCTCAAGCATATTATATGAGTGAGTTTCTTACAACAAAGAGGCAGGGAAGAGGGGATAGCAAGGGTAGAGAGAGAGAAGCAACTGAGTGGGGTTCTCAATTTGGCCTTGTAGATGCCGTGGAAAGAGTGGTGATCCATAGCGAGGGTTTGTGGAATTGTAATCTGGAGTGTTCACCCCATATTAAATAAAGATGCAGATTTTGTGTTTAATTTTTGCTTGTGGTGTTTAATTTCCCTGATGGTTGTTTCTTTGCATGAGTAATTAATATTGTTTCTTTCCTATAAATGCATCCTCCGTTGTGCAAACTCTGTGTAGATTTCTTTGCATCATAGGTAGAGGAAGTAAGTGGCATTATGAGCAATTGCATGGTTTGTGCATACATTAGAGTAGAAGGCGTTTAATCATATGTAAACTCATATTGTTCACGTAGGGATAATTACTCTATGATGGAGCAACAAAGCTATAATTCCGCTAATCATTATGAGGGAGATTGTGTAATGTAGCGTAATGGTGACATGGCATAGGTCAACAACAAATAAATTAAATATAATAAAAATAATAACAATTAAGTTGGCTTAATGTCATATATATATATATANATATATATATCAATGACGTGAGCAAAATATGAAATAACAATAGTTTAGATCCATCTTAATCTCGAATCTATCAAATGCTGAGAGGGATCAAATCCCTAGAAATGCAAACTTTTGCACTTCCAGATAGTTGATCCCTCACAATGCTTGATAGAATCAGGGTAAGATGGATCTAGTCTGGTGTTGCTCAAATAAAATATCAGCCCTATATTTATATCTTTACATAATGAGAAGGGGTTTTTGGTTGTTGTGCTTTGCTCTTCTTTTTTGTAGTTGCATATAACAGAATTCTGCAAATGCTTGACTCCCTCATTTCATGGCCGCTTGATATAGAGGAGTTTTGGACCCTCTGTCTTGACATGTTCTTCATCAATGTTTTAAATCTTGGACTCAAAATTGGCCAAGGGTAAACTTCGACTCGACCATGACTCAGAGACCGATTTGAATTTAATGTCTTGGTTTACAAAAAATATTAAAATTTTAATGGAAACAAATTATTTTATAGATTCCAAACCATAGAGACAATATATGCAAAGTATCATGTATATACCTTGTAAGAGTGGACATATCAAAATGCCACCAAGTGCAATACATGTTTGAAACAAAATACATAATCAACGAGGCTTTAATGCCATTAGAGTCCCAAAAGCAACACCGACAAGATCAACATGATCAATCATCAATGATTAAACTCATCACCACTACTAGGAATGATATTCTTGGTATCAACATCTGGCTTAGACTCCTTTGAGTCCTTAGCCTCATCAGACTACTCAAGGGCGCTTGCAATAGAAGTAGTAGTAGCACAACTATGTCAGCTAGTGCCTGTCATGCTTAGATCTATGGGCACATCACCTACCACTGTTGGATCCACATCCAAATCAACCCACCCCAAATCTTTCGCATCAAAATCATGATTAGGATCAAACTCTATCGGGTGAGACTCTACCCATTTTGAGGTTGGATCAATATCGTCCAACACAATGGGATCCATATCAAGTCTTCTGTTCAGTAATTGGTTGCACCTTAATCAAAGGTTGTACTAAACGAAGATGAGATCATTTAACCGTTTTTGTGCCAAACAATCTTTCTCCTTCTTGTAAATATGCTTAAAGACAAACCAATTGCGTTCACGTTTGGATGCAATGCAACTCTAACTTAGGACTCGAATTGCAAAGTTTTGCAATTGAGGACATTGGATACCAAATGACTCCCCCCAATGTGCTGCAAGTACAAAATTAGTTCAAGAAATTAGATTGTGAATTTGGCTAAAAGTTCAAGAATTCAAAGATTAATCATTAAACAACTAATCTTAACAAAATTTTGGAATTGCTTACCTAGTTGGTCAACATCTCTTGCAATCTTTGGTAGGTTTTTCGAAAGGTACCCATGGCCCTGGTAAAAGCATTGATCTGTCGTTGTATCTCTAGCTGCTCACTCTCATTAGGGACCATGCGCTCTAGGCACTTGTACATTCTGTCTTTGACCTCCTCATTTTGATCTTCTCCCAATTGAGCTTTCTAATGATACACTGGGTTCAGGAAATACCCAACTACATGTATATGGCGATGGAGTTGATTGTTCCATTTGTTATTAATGATCTCCCCTACTCTATCATTGTAAGCTGCCCTTATCTACTTCTTTGCTTGATCCATAGCCTCTTATATGTAACCCATGGCCAATTTTCCCCCATACACCGACTGCAACATCTTAATAAGGGGCTTGGCAATTTTCACAACTTTTGTTGCTTTTTTCCAAAATGTGATTTCAAAAACTTTATTTTTGGTGTCTATTGCATCTTGTTTGCGAGCCCATTGAGATGCATTCCTTTCATCACATGAAAACATCTTTTGCAAGTTTTGTGCTTGGGAAAGAAGAGATTGCCACATGAGAAAGCGTGTTACAAATCTTGTGATGGCATGCCTAACAAGTTCCCCATCCCTAGTGTTTGTTCAATACCCACAAGTGGTTGTAGATGTATTTGTAATGCTCTTAGCATGCTTTCAAGCATGACGTCTATTCAATGTGTAGCACATGGGGTCCAAAATATGGTTGTACATTTGCTCTCTAACATTTTACCAATAAGAACATAGTTAGAGGCATTACTTGTGATGATTTGAATTTTGAAAAACATTTGCCACCCCCACCTGCACAACAAGCTCATCCAAAAACTGAAATAACAAGTTTGCACTGTGTTGCAGGGAAGCAACCCCCCCTCCCCCCTCCGCTCCCTCTTTCAAAGCTTGCTTCTAAAGGAAGCGTTGAGAAGCACGCTTCTTAAACGCTTCCATATGGGAGCGTTTTCAGGAAGCTTGCTTCCTTGAAAAAAAAATATGCTTCCTCCTTTTTTTTCAAATTTTCTTTAAAAAAAAAAGGTTAAGTGATAAGTGTGGGGGAACTAACCCTAGGTCTATACTAATGCTATATAAAGGAGAAAAAACCAACTCTAATAGAAAAAACCTAACCTTAATAATCATCAACAGCATTAAATGGTAATATTAAATTCTTAAAGAAAAGTTGACATTTTCCTTATCTTTCATTTTCTATCATTTTACTTAAATTTTTAACATTACCATTAATTGTTTCAGGATGTTTGAGAGTGGGTCCAACCTCATCGGGATTCAAATGCAAAAAGTAGAATTTTTGATCCCATTCAAAATTCAATAGACTTAACAACTCTTAGGATTTCAAGATTGCAATGTTTCCATGAGGTTCTATCTTGTATGAGGGTATGGGATTGGCGTTTAATCAAACATATCAACCCCTCTATGTACCTTGATGTTGTTGGTGTTGATTCTTCAGATTGATGTTGGCGGCCTCAAAGCTAGTTTTTGAAGATTCCCTAGTTTTATAGCCTATTTATTGGTGGCCTCAAAACTAGTTTTTGAAGAATCCTTAGTATATAGCCTATTTATTGAAGAATCCTTAGTTTATAACCTATTTATATATTGAAATTTGAAGCTTTAAGGTTGATGTTATGGATACTGGACCTATGGTTGACAAATTCACTACTACATGATTTATGAT
>LPNX011136225.1:495257-506497 GCA_001517045.1 Pseudotsuga menziesii | reverse complement strand
TATATATAAAACGCTTCCAAACCAAAAGCTTTTGAAAATTTTGCTTTTCGCTTCCGCTCCCGCTCCCACTCCCAAGTAACACAGAGTTTGCATCTTTCACCTTATTAGATGCATTAATGAATTTCAAGAACATGGTTTAGTGTGGGTAAGAGAGAAGGAAATTTAGTATAGTACAATTCCTTCCATCCGTCCATCTTACATAATGGTACATCTTGTTCTGACCCATGACTCTTTAAATTTCTTTAAGTATTCATTTATGGAAGAAACTTCTAAGTGCAAAAAAGATCCCCTTAGGTCATGCATACTAGGGCCTACTAGCAACAATAATGGAATCCCACACAGTGTTATTGGAACCGGTCCAGTTTAGGCAAAATTGGCTGATCCAATTGATTTATATGGTTTTCTAGTTCGGTCAGGGCTTTGAACCGTTTGTGCTAGATTTTGAGCATGAACTGCCTATGAACCGGTTGACCGGTTCCGTACGCAACCGGTCCGTTTTTGTTCAAGTTGTTTTAGAGCCTCTTTGTTGATGTATCTTGGTTCAAAACTTCAGTGATGTATTGCACTCGGTGCTATTTTGGTTATTTGCACTTGTACTTGCTATATATATGAGAAACTTTACATATTTGTGTATTAATGATTTGGATTCATATGTATGCACATGAATATATATGTTTTTTTTACAAAATATGAATATTTTATGTATTTTTTAGTCTATCAGTTTTTTCGGTTCCGGTTCAGTTCACTTTTTGGGCTCTGTCGGTTCGATGACCGTCCGATTTTGATAACATTGATCCCACAGGTTGGTAATAAGGTGAGCGAGCATCATTGAAGAAGATATCTGCATCATACCATCATTTAGCTATGTATTCATAAGCAACTTTTTGTATTGCTTCTTCCAATGATTATATAAGGTGGTGAGTTTGCCTCGGTTGAGAGGCACTAGCAGAGGTGTAGGAAAATAACTTTGAATGATCTTCTTCTTTTTAGGCTAGTATCATGAAGTTGGTGGCAAATCGTGTGATTCCAGGGCGCAACAATTCCCTGTTTCTCGTGCATCTCCTCATGAGGCTAAGAACCTAAGCATGGTTATATATGAATTTGGTGATACTCCTAGCCCGATCAACAACCTCCTTGATGAAGGGAATTTTCCGCACATCCTCCAACATCAAATGAATACAATGTGCAGCGCATGGACTCCAAAATAGTGAGGGGTGCCTCTCCATATGCAATCTACTAGTAGCCACATAATTGACCGCATTATCTGTTATGATCTGCACCACATTGTCCACACCAATCTCCTGAACGACCCCATCCAACAACTAACATAACAATGCTGCCTCTTTTACTTGTGCCGATGCATCAACGGATTTGATAAACATGGTACCTTTATAGCACTGTACCAAGAAATTGAGAAGGGTCCTACCCTTCGCATCTGACCAACCATCAGACATCAATGTGCATCCAGAAATCTCCCATGACTGTTTGAATTCCTCCAATCTAGTGTTGATGTCTTTCTTCTCTGCTTGAAGAATTGGGCCTCAAATCTCCTCATATGTAGGGTACTTGCACCTTGGGCCAATAATGGCAATGGCATCACACATAGGCTGAAACAAAAGATTGTTTCTTGTTATTGTAAGAGGCAAGTCACTCCAGAAAAACATCCTCCCCATAACCCTATCTGCTTCTTCCTTCTTCCTTCTCCCTTTTTTAACCATGGACTTGATGCTATTCCATGGAACAAAGAAAGATGAGGCAACAACCCTCTTGGAAGCTGAACCCATGGCTGTGGAGCCCCCAACACTACCCTCAATGGGATCCGAATGATCATAATCATATGCCCCTAAAGTCCTAGCCACTCCACCTGCAGCAAGTTCAACTCTATTTGCAGCTGACTCTTCCCTTTTTCTATCCTTCGAGTGAATTGCATCATGGGCCATTCTCATAATCTCGGGGGTAACTGCACTACAAAGCCCCACATCATGACCAGGGAGTTTTGCCAAATGGTACTTCAACCTGCTAATGCCTCCTGTCGTATGTTGTTCACACAATTTGCAATTCAATCGTTGTCGGTTTGTTCCGTCTTTAGGGTCAACATATTGCCAAAATGGGTCCAATGCCTTTGGCATTTTTGCAATGGAAATGTATAGCCTCAAAACTTAAAAGTCAAACCTGTGGTTGCAAAAAAACAAAAAAAAAGACATTAAACCCAAATAGAAAAAGAACAAACCAAAGCACAAGGCTCTGGTTGCCTTCTATAAAATCATCAACACAAATTGATTCAGCCAATTCACACAAAATGCCAATTGCCAAAAGGCCCAAAACTGTAAATTTTTAATATGCAAAGTTTATTGGTTAATTAAGTTGAGATATAGGCCTGGGACAGCCTTTGACTAAATGCCATCCAATGCTCAGCAAGAATGCCCTCCAATCCTAAAGATTCTGCCTTCTTCCACCTTTACTTCCTGCCACAATTGGATATAGCCTGACCCTAATATATAGTATATTACTATATACTGTAATATGTATATACTATATAGTGTATAGTAATATACAAAATATATATTATATATATACTATATATACTATATACTATATATATATATATTATATATACTGTATATACTATATATATTATATATAGCATATATACTTATACTATATATAATATATATAGTATATATAGTATATACTATATATGCTATATATAATCTATATACTATATACTGTATAGTATAACTATATACTTATATTGATACAGAGTTGGAGATTCGGGCTCTATCTCGGATGCTCCGTTTTAAAAATTAAAATTTAAACTATAAATAAATACTAAAGTTTAACTTTAAACTATTTGCGTTTTTAAAAAAAATTGCTCACCTGAACTGCGTGGATGTTTGCAGATCCGATGGAACCCTCCAATCGTCTTTTCGTGCTCCTTACGTGTTGATGTATTTGTAACTTCAGAATGTATTCACTTGTATATTTCATATATGGTATTTCATTGGTCCCTGATGTTCCTATCGGGTTATTCATTAAGGTAATCAAGTCATGTAAAGTCATAGAGATTAACCCTTCTTTGTAAGTTGGGGGTAAAGTCCCCACAGTTGTGGGGCACTAGGGTTATTAGACTCTCCTAGAGAAGTCGGCCCTAGTAAGTTATTGTCAAGTCGGAAACTAGTATAAATAGAGAGTGAGCCTCTCTATTTGAAATACACACTCACTTAACTGGAGCGCATGAGTGAGAGAGGAAGTACTGGCACAAGTGAGAGAGATCAGCTGTCGGAGATCATCTTTATGTTTTTGGGTTTTACTTTTGCTACTGGTGCTCATTCTATCTCTGAGGAAGTTGCGGGGTTTTCTCCTTTATGGTTTCCCCGAGGAAAATTCTTTGTCTTTTGTCTCTTGTGATTATTGTTGTGCATGTTATTCTCTCAGATAAGATCCTAAGATCATATTGCTTAAATGATAAAATTCTAACATTGTATCAGAGCTAACCTAAGAAGAAGACACTGTGCAGCTGCAGAAGCTAGGGCCTCTTACTTTTTGGATCTCTCTCCACAATCCATCAACAAAAGGAGGCTAGGCTAACTCTCCATTGAAGGGTGCATCTTTCTGTCGAAGCAGAATTTGATTTCGAGCATTTTCAGTTTTTGCTGCGGGAAATTAGGGCTTTTTATAGAAGAGGAATTTTTGAGTGAGCCCAGCATAGGATTGCTCTCCTCATCAAAATCGAAGTTTAGAGGCCAAGGTCGAAGTTTTTGGTTGAGTAAAACTCCGGGAAAGTCAAACCCTAGTTTGACCTCGGGCCTGAAAAACTCTAAAATACTAAAATTGGTAGTTTTGGTACATTTGCTATACCTTGGGATTGAAGAAGTCTCGGGGGCCGAAATTTTCACAAGCCGAAGATAAAATCCTGATGTACCCTATGTAAAAATTTCAGCCTCAGATTCCCTATATTCTAGGAGATATGATTCCTCCAAATCAGGGTTCCATCCTCTTGTAGGATTCATCCCTAAAAAGGACACCTAGGGAGAATTGCTATATCTCGGGCTACGAAGGTCCAAATGAAATTTCGCAAGATGTTCCAGATAGGGCACGAACTGTACTTTTTTGTGGTAAAAGTTTCAGACCCTGATGAAGATGAAGCAGTCCGTACAAGTTAGCTATGCTGAATAGTCCTGAAATAAGTCACCTTGGGAAAACTCTCATAAGTCCCAATTGGTGAAACCAATTCTGCTCAAACTTGTGGTGTTGGAAAGAGGACAGACGAGGCTACCTCAGTACGAGATTTCAGACACAGAGGAGCAGTACTTTCGAAGATACCGCAGAAACAATATCAGGAATTTCTGCAGAGGAAATTGGAAAACTAGGGCTTCCTGTTCCGGGAGCTTCCCTCCACTGTTTTCAGAAAAGGAGTACATTGGACAGCTCGCCTTGAAGAGGCCCATATTTCTATCCAATCAGATCTGAAAGATTCCAAGTTTTGAAAATTAGGGTTTTTTTGACAAACCCTAGATCAGCCAGCTCCGGAACCAGGACGGACACCTCAAATTGGTAAGATCTAATCTTTTGCTATTTACAGTTGAGGTTCTCATTTCAAGATGACTAATCACACCAGCTTGATGACAAGCTTGGTGAAGCTGACAACTTCCAAGCATGGAAGTATAGGATTTCATTGGTTCTTGAAGAAAATGAATTGGACACCTACATAAGTGGAGAGGTTCCAGTTCCAAAGGGAGATGAGGCTAAAAGCCTTACACAAGAAGAACTTGGTCAAGGACAAGAAGATCATTGCTGATTCAATCAAGGATCACCTTATACCACAAGTGTCTTCCCTAAAGACACCTAAAGAGATGTTTGATTCCTTGACCAAGCTATTTGAAGGGAAGAACATAAATCGAAAGATGACTTTGAGAAACCAGTTGAAGAATGTGAAGATTTAGAATGCAGAGACCATATAGTCATACTTTACAAGGGTCTCTCAAATCAAAGAACAACTTGAAGTAGAAGAAGAAGTGGAGAATGCAAAAGTTGTGATAACCACCTTGAATGGCCTCCCAGGATCAAGGGATTCATTCATTCGAGGAATGTGTGCCAGAAGGAAGCGATTACCTTCAACAGACTCTGGGAAGAGCGCACACAAGATGAAGCTCGACTCATAATAAGAGAAAGGAAGATGGGAGCAATTGAAGATCTAGCTCTCACGATTCAAAGAAGATCCCTCAAGCGATGAGGAATATGAAGGACTCAATTCTTGAAGAACCTCTTATCCATCTTAGCATTTAGATAAGAAATGATGATGTTATGAATGAAGAAGATGATGAAGCTGAAGGCTCAAGGAGTCTACCCACGAAACAAATAAAGATAAGTATTTGAATTGTCTTTTCCTATATATCCTGTATGTTGTGACGGACGAGCAAATAGCTGATGTGTTGACCAAGCCATTAGCTAGAGTGAAGTTTGAGTACTTCAGGGAGAAGTCGGGTGTTCTCCAGATTGAGGTTCCTTCCAAGGGGAAGTGATGAGTCTGTGAGCCCTTCTAACATGGTGATAGGATTGGTTCTTTCCATGGTCAGATGTAAGTGTAGAGCCCTTTTGACATGGTGGTAGGCGGGGCTTCCCATGGTCAGATGTAAGTGCAGGGCCTTTCCTCGGATGGTAGATGGCGTGTCCTACCATGCCGGAGGATGTAAGCGCTAAGCCTTTCTGACTGGGTCAGATGTAAGTGCTGGGCCTTTCTGACTGGGTCAGATGTAAGTGCTGAGCTTTTCCTCGGATGGTAGATACCATGCCATAGGATGTAAGTGTTGGGCCTTTCCTCGGATGGTAGATGGTGTGTCCTACCATGCTGGAGGATGTAAGTGTTGGGTCTTTCTGACTGGGTCAGATGTAAGTGTTGGGCCTTTCCTCGGATGGTAGATGGTGTGTCCTACCATGCCGGAGGATGTAATTGTTGGGCCTTTCTGACTGGGTCAGATGTAAGTGTTGGGCCTTTCAAACATGGTGACAGGCTAGGCCTCCCATGGTCAGATGTGAGTGTTGGGCGTGCCTTTTTGACATGGATGCTGGATGTGTTCCTCCCATGGTCAGATGTAAGTGCTGGGCAAGACTTTATGACATGGATGTTGGATGTGTTCCTTCCATGGTCAGATATAAGTGCTGAAGAAGATGAAGACCTACATGGAGGCTAGGCCTACAACCAACATGAAAAAGGGTTGGCTCTGTAGAACTTCCTGTGACAAGTAGAATTGAGAGATAGCACCATTTGATCGAGATAACGGAAGCAGTGATGATGATGATCCAGTGGTGATCCAGCTTTGAGGATGATCTAGAGAAGAAGACTTGTGCTGATGAATTGTGTCAAGAGAATATCTTCCTAGTTAAGAGGGAGTGTTGATGTATTTGTAACTTCAGAATGTATTCACTTGTATATTTCATATAGTGTATTTCATTGGTCCCCGATGTTCCTATCGGGAGATTCATTAATGTAATCAAGTCATGTAAAGTCATAGAGATTAACTCTCCTTTGTAAGTCGGGGGTAAAGTCCCCACAGTTATGGGGCACTAGGGTTATTAGACTCTCCTAGAGAAGTAGGCCCTAGTAAGTTATTGTCAAGTCAGAAACTAGTATAAATAGAGAGTGAGCCTCTCTATTTGAAATACACACTCACTCAACTAGGGCACATGAGTGAGAGAGGAAGTGCCTCATGAGAGAGGAAGTGTAGGCACAAGTGAGGAAGATCAGCTGTCGGAGACTGTCTTTATGTTTTCGGGTTTTACTTTTGCTACTGGAGCTCATTCTCTCTCTGAGGAAGTTGCGGGGTTTTCTCCTTTATGGTTTCCTCGAGGAAAATTCTTTGTCTCGTCTCTTGTGATTATTGCTGTGCATGTTATTCTCTTAGATAAGATCCTAAGATCATATTGCTTTAATGATAAAAATCCAACATTACGCTACTAAAACTCTACTCGAAACAATAAAAACATGACCCGATTGCCTTTTAACGAACTCGGAATTCGTTGTAGGTCAACGCAGCGAGTTTTTAGATCGTGGCGCGATTTTTTGGTAACCGCGCGAGGTGCGATTTTTACTTAAACTCACTATTTTTTTGCTGGAAAAAACAGCTACCTCGAAAATCTCACAATTTTTCGGGACATCAACAATTTTTCGGCGATGTTTTCTTCTATGCTTCTAACCATCAACCAATTTCAAGGATAGTGAAAACTTGTTCAGGTCTAGGGGCTACATTTCTAGCAACTGGCCGATCTTAGTATGTAGCCAATCAACAGGGGTCTACAAGAAGAAAGGTATACAGGGTTGGAAGACGGTAGTCTTAGCACATAGCCAATCAATTGGGGTCTCTCTTAGCACATGAAGAAAGGCATTAGGCATTAAAAAACCAGTTCTTCTAGGTGCAAAGCCAATCGACAGAGCTTTACAAGAAGAAAAGCATAAGACTTCAAAGAATTTTGTTGCACACATCAGAGCCAAGACACCAATAACAGGAGGCCATCATAATAAAGAGGTCATAGAGGGCAAGTCCTGAGTCGCTGTCAGATCCAGATCATTGGGTTTTAATCAAGTAGGGGTGACATGAGATGGAAGATGGTAAGGTCAATGATGGAGGCAAGAGATAGGGTGTGATCAATGCAATAATCAAGAGACCATACTAAATTATGGTATGTGCATAAAACAAGAACTACTTCTATATGCTACATTATGCAATATTCCTACTCACCATGCTCATAAAAAACCAACCAGTGTAATATTTCTCCTTTTGAGTTCATTGCTCTGCAATATTCTCTTGATATTGCTATGAACATTTGCTTTATTTTAATGGAATCTCCTTTCAACCACATAGACCACTTCGTTGCAAGATCTTTTAATGTGGAGGTGAACAGGTTTAATTTTTTTTTCTTCCTTCACATAGTCATATCCATGACATACAGCCTTGAATTCAAATAGGAATCTGATTGGATCTTCTTGCATTTACACTATAAGCTGTGGTAAGATGTTTGGAGAGACTGTTTTTCTGTTTCCCAGAAGATTATCCTTTGTTGGCAGTGGAAAAGGGAAAGCCATTGAGTCATCACTGCTATTCTTGGCATTACTCCCGGTGTTTGGAAAGTTTAATTGTTCAATGCTCTTGATAAAAGATGTATTTGCTCTACTAAAAAACAGATGGAGAAGGTGACACCATATACATCATCTCCACTGTCCTTAAATGATGTCTGTGCTACGACATGGAGCTTCCTTCAAGGGTGAGGCACATTGCCACACCAATGGAGCTGAAAATGCCGGGTGACATTCCAGGGTTTAAAAAGTACACACTTATCTCTTCCACTTGGAACCCTATTAATGTGCCAATCTGGGGTTGTATATTTCTGACAAAGTTTTCATCTCTAGGTTCTAGCCCTTCCAGAAGAATTGATAGTTTTTACATTTTTGGTATTTTTATGTTGTAAAGAAAATAATGTTATCTACTTCAAAGGAAAAGTGTTACTATTATGAATATATCATTCCACACATCTAACATTCAACATCTACTGCTGTAAAAAGTAAAACCATGAAATAACTGCTGAAACAGTAAATAACAAATAGAAAAAAACATGTGAGATAGAGGGGGTGGTTTTTCCTAGGTCGCAATAGGAGCTCTTCCATCTTCCTATTGACAATCTAATGGATTCACTGATATCACCAAGACAAGATCCAAACATAGGAGAGAACTCAAGTTTGCTAAAAACTCAGTTAAACGCCTGCCCGCTTCTGCCATTCAAGGTGGAATGAGTATATATATAAAATATTATGAGAAGTCATGATTTTTCATAGTAAGCCTATATAATGTGACTAATAATAATGAAAGTCATACTGTCTTTTCATTTTAGGGTGCCTTCAAATGAAGGTGAAAGCAAGATTCTGCCTTCACCCTTTGACAGTGAAGGCCAATGCTCCCAGATTTAGCATTATGGGGCACCATTCAGTTTGGTTACCTTCAGCTATGCAGCCGTGAGGGGGTTTATCTATCATCCCGAAGTTGCCTAGGATTTGCACCTGGTCCAAACCACTGTTGCATGTGTTGGCATGCATCCACAAGCGCAAGCACATGCACTAGCACTAGCCTGTCACTTGATGAGATTTGAACCCCAGTGGGGAATATATTAACTACCCGCTTTCACCAACCTGGCATCCCGCTGTTGACATGTTATATTCTATAAATGGATTTCACCCAAAAGTTCAGGTTAATTATCCAAACAAGATGCTGCTTCTTGTGATAGTCCTGGTCTTTAAAAATCCTCTTTTCTGCATCAAATGTGGTTGTCAAGGTACATGAAGCCATGCAAAAAATGGTGCAGAATTTACTGGTCCATCAAAGGTGGCTGTCAGTTCATTTTGTTGATAGCTATGGTGTTGAAACAATAGACTGAGAGACTTGAAAGTTTTCCTTTCCAAATGTAAATAAAGCCTCAACCACTTGGATTACACTTTAACAAATGTACTGTGGGCTATCAACATGGAGTAATTATAAATTTGTTTCCTGAATGGTTATTTTGAGTGGATGAATGATATCTAATTTTCCCAGATGGAATGCATAATAATTACTGGGCATTCTAACACAAAAACAGAAATGAGATCATATGTACAATTTATACCCATGGAATCCTAGACATTTAATTGCTTTGTAAAGGGAAAAAACAATTTGTTGTTTAAACTTTACCATACTCTTGCTACAAATCGGTTTATCTAGATTTACTCACAGCATTGTTTTGATAGAAGTTTGGTCGTGAAAGAAACTAAAGAATTATTAGCAACCTTAAGTTCAATTTGAAGTTTGCAGATTATTACAGCAGGTTGTTGATGTAGAATTTCTCTGCTAGAATATATTTGAATGAAATATCAAAGTAGGTTGTTGTAGAAAATTCTGAGTTGTACTGTTTGCTGGTTTATGTTAACATTTCGTGGTTTTCACTTACAGCCGGTTTTGCATTGGCTGTAAGTTACTTAAGAAATTTTTCTGAACAATTAAACACACAGTAAAAATCCACTAACAGGCTGAAAAACACATTTATCAGTCACACCATAAAAAATATAGACTTGGAGATTTTTGGCCAATGGCCCTGGAAAAACCCACAAGGGGAAAACCAGTCAGAGAGAAAGAGATTTTATTATGCTTCAGAATAAAAAAATCAGACATTAATTTACAGTAAAAAATCCAACTTATGTCAACCCAGAAATTTGACCAGCAGTCTGTCTCAGTTTTTGTGCATTTGCTGCCTCGATTTCTGTGCAAACCTTCTCGGTAAACGTGCCAAAAATATCAGCAAATCTCAGCCTCGATTTCTGTGCAGAAGAAGAAAAATCTGCCCTCGTTTTTTGTGCCCAGAACAGCAAAAAAAATGTACTGTACGGACAGCATTAAATGCTGCCGCACTCCTCGAAAACTGTGCCTGAAGAGTACAGAAAACTGCCTTGAAATTTGTGCCTGTTATTCACCTCGAAAACTGTGCCTGAAGAGTACAGAAAACTGCCTTGAAATTTGTGCCTGTTATTCACCTCGAAAACTGTGCAGAGAAGGTACAGTCCGTACAGACTGTACGGACCTCGATTTCTGTGCTGTACGGCCTCGAAATTCGTGCAGGGTACGGACTGTAATAAATGCAGTCCTCCTCGTTTTCTGTGCCCTGCTTGACCTCGAAATCCATGCCCTTCAAACCGTACTGTATGGCTGCCTTGGGATGCGTGCCAACTGAAAATCTCTCAGCTGGTTGCCTGGAAAATCGTGCCCTTCTCCCTTTCTTCTCTCTCAGCTCACTCTCCTTCTCCTGAAAATGATAAGTGAAAGTGATTTGCCTCCCTCAACCCTTTTTGACTAAACCCTAAGTGGGTATCTAATCCAACGGTGGAAAAAGATCCAATCCAATGGCTAAGATTCAATGAGAGTAAAAATCACATTTATTTAAATCACTTAAATAAATTTACTCACCCACTTAAATTTATCAAAAAGTGACTTTAAGTTTATAAAGTCTCATTAAGTAGCTTTTAATGTGAGGGTCACCTTTTTCCCTTTTCTAAGTGACTTAGGCAAAAAAATCACTTAGGGAACATATTCCTAGGTACAAAAACTAACACTCCCTTTTACCGAGGAAGGTGTTCTGTACCACTCCCAACTTATCTCTGAAGAAGACAAACTTCCCCCTCCCCAAAGACTTCGTCAGAATGTCTGCTACCTGCTAATCAGTGGATA
>LPNX011136225.1:464768-495146 GCA_001517045.1 Pseudotsuga menziesii | reverse complement strand
AGTGAGCACAGTGCACTAGCCATGAGAAATGCAGTGTGGCGTTGGTTTAGGTAAGGGGCAAGGGCTCGCATAACACGTGTTTTATTATTTAATTTTTAAAATTTAAAACTTCAAACTTTTGAAATTGACTCATGCCGAACAACGAGCTAAGATATATTGTCCAATGGCTGTATCAGCCGCATAGCCAATCACATGGTACGGCGTACCAAAATCCACGCAAGTACCCTATTTTCACACATGAAGTACCCGGTACGTGAGATTGGATTTGGGTACGGCTGGGTACGGCTGGGGACGTACCATTGAAGTACCCAAGTACCCGGTACGTGTACCCGGTACTGGTTCGTGTACCCGACCCCCCGGTACGGGTACCCATGCAACACAGATATATACTGTAGCTCAACTGCCCCTCTCTGAACATAATCACGGATGAAATGGTACCTGATCTCAATGTGCTTCGACCTGTCATGAAACACTGGATTCTTCGAGAGCTGAATGCAACTCTGATTGTCACAATAGATCACCGTAGGCCTAAGCTGCTGATCAAATAAATCTACCAATAACTTGCGAAGCCACAGTGCTTCACAAGTAGCCTGACTGGCTGCCATATACTCAGCCTCTGCAGAACTCAGTGCAACGGACTTCTGTTTCCGACTGAACCACGACACTGCTGCCGAGCCCAAACTGAAACAACAACCGGAAGTGCTCTTCCGATCCCTCACACAACCTGCCCAGTCTGAATCTGTGAACCCAACCAAGCTGACTCCACCCGAACCCCTGTAGTCCAGACCATAATCCACTGTACCTGCAAGATATCTCAGTATGTGCTTTGCGACAGTCCAGTGCACACTCCTAGGCTCAATCATGAATTGACTAAGAGTGTTGACCGCAAAACACAAGTCTGGCTTGGTATTGACCAGATACATCAATGACCCAATGAGCTGACGATATAAAGTGGGATCCACCAACTTACCCTCGGAAGCATGAAGTTGCTTCCAGTTGGTGATCATAGGCATACACATTGGCCTTCAGTCCTCCATCCGAAATCTCTTCAGAATATCAACTGCATACTTCCCCTGTCCAAGGAAAATATGTCCAGGCTCTTGCCAAACCTCCATCCCGAGATAGTAATGCATCAGTCCAGTGTCTGTCATCTCGTACTCCGATGCTAGATCTCTCTTGCAATGTGCAATGAGACACTCATCACCTGTGATAAATAGATCATCAACATATAGCAGAAGAATGAGCGGATCTTCTCCAACCACAATGAAGTATAGGTTGGGATCAGCCTCACTCTTCTGGAATCCCATCGATGTCAAGTAAGTATCAATCCTGGAGTACCAAGCTCTAGGAGCTTGCTTCAGTCCGTACAAGGCTTTCCTCAGCCTGCACACATGAGAATCTCTCCCATGGATCTCAAATCCCTGTGGCTGCTCTAAATATACCTCCTCCTGCAGAAGACCATTGAGAAATGCAGTCTTCACATCCATCTGGTGGATCTTCCAACCCATCTTTGCTGCTATAAATATAACTGCCCTGATAGAAGAATACCGAGCAACTGGAGCAAATGTCTCATCATAGTCAACTCCCTCAACCTGTGAGAACCCCCGCGCCACAAACCGAGCCTTGTACTTCTCCACACTGCCATCCGCAGCATGCTTTATCTTGTAAAGCCACTTGGAAGTCACAACTGACTTCCCCTCAGGTCTCAGCACTATCTCCCAAGCATCATTCTTCATGATGGAATGGTACTCTTCCATCATGGCATCTCTCCATACCTGATGCTGGGAAGCCTTCTCAAATGTGGATGCCTCAGAGTCACGAAGACTCGCAACAAGGGCCATATCATACCTGTCTGGCACCACACCAAGCCTGTCTGGCTCCACCACTGTCCTGATCTGCTCCTGGGGCCTACCAAATGCCTCTGCTTCCTTCAAGGTATCCTGAAGCCACTTAGGCTTCCTCTTCCTTGAAGACTGCTCCTCCCAAACTGGTCCTGGGCTCTCCTCATCTGAGGAAGTCCTAGTACCGGAAGGTCCAACACCCCGAGGACCAATACCTGATGAACTTGTGATCTGAGGACTTAATCCTGAAACTGTCCTTGAAGTGCTAGGAACCTGAATCACTGAACCTGTAGAAGCTGTGCCTGTACCCTGTGATCCAGTCACTCCAGAAACCTGTGGACCTGATAGCTGCATCGAAGAAGCCTGTACCAACTGAGGTGTGGGAGCTGGTGTCTCCCCCTGCTCTAACTCCCTAGACTTCCTGAAGGCTCTCTCCTCATCAAACTTCACTTCCCACCGGACAACAACTCTCCTCGAGCTAGGTAAGTAAAGTCGATAGGCCTTCGAAGTCTCGTCATATCCCACAAATATGCCTCTCTCTGCGGTGGGATCAAACTTTGTCCACTTCTTAGAAGGGACGTGAGAGTAAGTCAACGAGCCAAATATACGAAAGTGGCCCACCTCAGGCTTCTTGCCTGAATACATCTCCTCAGGAGTCTTACTCCCCACTGCCCTGTGAGGACTCCTGTTCTGCAGATAAACTGCAGTGCTACATGCCTCTGCCCATAGAAAGAAAGGTAACCCCTGATCATGAAGCATCGCTCTGGCTGCCCCCACAATCGACCTGTTCTTTCTCTTTGCTACTCCATTCTGCTCAGGAGTGTAAGGACCTGTCAACTGTCTCTGAATGCCCTCCTGTCTGCAGAATGCATCGAACTCCTTGGAGGTATACTCACCCCCATTGTCCGATCTCAACATCCGGATCTTCCTCCCCGTCTGCTTCTCCACAAGGGCTTTGAACCCTTGGAAGAATCTCAACACAAGTGAGGACTTCTTGCTCCTCAAGAAGTAGATCCAGGTCTTCCTGGAGTAGTCATCAATGAAGCTAATGTAGTATTCAAAACCTGTCAAAGACAAAGATGACATAGGACCGCATATGTTAGAATGGATAAGATCTAGCACCCCTGCAGCTCTCGTGTCACTGCTCAGAAAAGCAGTCTTGGTGTACTTTCCCAAAGCACACCCCTTGCACTCATCACTCTGCTCATTGCTGAACTCCGGTAATCCTGTAACCATGCTCCTCAACAATCTGAGAGCTGGGTGATGTAGGTGGGCCATCCTCCGATGCCAAAGCTCACATAGCTCACTGCTGCTGCTGTGTGCTAGAGCACACTGTGGCTGAAACAAGAGCTTGTACAACTTTCCACATCTGACTCCAATGTCCATGGCACTAGACATACCTGTAGCCCTGGGATACACCTGCACTCCCCCATCTGAAAAGCACACCCGAAGACCTCTGTCCTCAAATGGTGGAAACTGACACAAGGTTCTTCTTCAGCCCAGGGACATACAACACATCCCTCAGAGTCATGAGACTAATCGACTCCCTCTGAAATGTGATGGTCCCCCGACCAACAGCTCTAACAACGGTGTTGTCTCCAAGAACAACCTCGACATCTCTACCTGTCTCAGATAGCTCCGAGAACATCTCTCGAGCTCCAATCATGTGGCTCGAGGCTCCGCTGTCAATATACCAAGTAGTAGAGGTGGATGGACTCCCTTGATGACCTACCAACAATGAATGCTCACAATCCATATCCATATCTGTGCTGGTGGCTAAAGAGACTCTCTCTCTCTCCATTTGTCCAGCATAAAGGGAAAACTTCCTCTGAAATGCATCACCAAACTCATCAACCTCTGCTGAGGCTGCAGTCTGCTGTCCCTGTCCCTTCTTCTTCTTCTTGCTTGGACACTGTGAAGCATAGTGCCCAAACGCCTGACATGCATAACACTTGATTTTACTCAAGTCTTTCTTCTGCCCACTCTGCTGGTGCTGGTGCTGGTGCTGCTTGGACCCACCCTTCTTGAGACCGTTCTTCTTCTTGCCCTTAGCTGCCAAAGCCACATTCTCGTCATCAACCCCACTGTGAGATGTACTGCCCTGTACAAGACCTCTCCTAGTCTCCTCCTGCACAAAGTCATCCCAAAGTCTATCCCAGGTAGGTAGGTTCTCTCTGCCCACTATGGCTTGCACAAATGCACTCCAGGACTTTGAAGCCCCATTCACTGCTGTACGTACAAGCTCTGTAGGGGCTACCACCTCCCCAACTGCTGCAAGTTAGTTCTTAACTGCAGAAATCTTGGTTAGATATGCTGTGACTCCCTCACCCCCATTCATCTTTATACTTTTGAGTTTCTCTTTGAGAACCATTTTCCTGTTCTCATTGGAACTCTCATACAACCTAATCAAGGCTGTCCACATCTCGTGTGCCCTATCCTTGCTTGAAATGTGAGGGATTAAGTGGTCTTTAACCGCATCTAGAATGATCCTCCTAGCTTTACAGTCCTGCTTGTTGAAGGCTGATAGAGCTGCTGCATCTGTTGATGCGGGAATGACAATCGGATTTGCTGTAGTGTTCCTAACTACATCTAGCCATAACTCATTCTCCTCCAGTAGTAAAATTCTGGCCTTCCACGGCACAAAATTTCCTGTCCCATCCAGCCTATCCTCCAATCTAAGACCTGTAGCCATCTCTACACCAACCCAACAAAGTGCTGCTCACTGACAGAAGGTAAAATACTAAAACTTCTGAGTTCTGAAAATTTCTGTGTGTCTGCAAACTATCACTGTTTTCTGCCCCCAAGCTCTGATACCATGTAGAAAATTCTGAGTTTTACTGTTTGCTGGTTTATGTTAACATTTCGTGGTTTTCACTTACAGCTGGTTTTGCATTGGCTGTAAGTTACTTAAGAAATTTTTCTGAACAATTAAACACAGTAAAAATCCACTAACAGGCTGAAAAACACATTTATCAGTCACACCATAAAAAATATAGACTCAGAAATTTTTGGCCAATGGCCCTGGAAAAACCCACAAGGGGAAAACCAGTTAGAGAGAGAGAGATTTTATTATGCTTCAGGATAAAAAAATCAGACATTAATTTACAGTCAAAAATCCAACTTATCTCAACCTAGAAATTTGACCAGCAGTCTGTCTCAGTTTTCGTGCATTTGCTGCCTCGATTTCTGTGCAAACCTTCTCAGTAAACGTGCCAAAAATATCAGCAAATCTCAGCCTCGATTTCTGTGCAGAAAAAGAAAAATCTGCCCTCGTTTTTCGTGCCCAGAACAGCAAAAAAACGTACTGTACGGACAACATTAAATGCTGCCGCACTCCTCGAAAACTGTGCCTGAAGAGTACAGAAAACTGCCTTGAAATTTGTGCCTGTTATTCACCTCGAAAACTGTGCAGAGAAGGTACAGTCCGTACAGACTGTACAGACCTCGATTTCTGTGCTGTACGGCCTGTGAACGGCCTCGAAATTCATGCAGGGTACGGACTGTAATAAATGCAGTCCTCGTTTTCTGTGCCCTGCTTGACCTCGAAATCCGTGCCCTTCAAACCGTACTGTACGACTGCCTTGGGATGCGTGCCAACTGAAAATCTCTCAGCTGGTTGCCTGGAAAATCGTGCCCTTCTCCCTTTCTTCTCTCTCAGCTCACTCTCCTTCTCCTGAAAATGATAAGTGAAAGTGATTTGCCTCCCTCAACCCTTTTTGACTAAACCCTGAGCGGGTATCTAATCCAACGGTGGAAAAAGATCCAATCCAATGGCTAAGATTCAATGAGAGTAAAAAATCACATTTATTTAAATCACTTAAATAAATTTACTCACCCACTTAAATTTATCAAAAAGTGACTTTAAGTTTATAAAGTCTCATTAAGTAGCTTTTAATGTGAGGGTCACCTTTTTCCCTTTTCTAAGTGACTTAGGCAAAAAAGTCACTTAGGGAACATATTCCTAGGTACAAAAACTAACAGTTGTAAGGTATATTAGAAACTGAACAACTTACGAAACATTGATCAAAATTTTATCTAGTTAAAGTTTTAACAGATTGCAGAGCAAAACCACTCTAAAAAGTAATAAATGTATGAGGTCTATTTAAATCCATTTCGCTTGTTGGACATGTGTTAAGTCCCTTTAATGACTGAGGGTAACCAACTCCAGGAGGGAAAAACCCCACCCCACACACAAAGGGATCTACACCCACTGTGGTTTGAACCCAGTCTGTTTGCATGACAGTGCAATGTCCCAACCACTAAGCCATAGCCCAAGATATGTTATCATGATTTATTTGCACATGCAAGGTGGGCCTTTATTCAATATTTTTTGATGTGGTCAAAGATTCAGACCAATCAAGTCAAGATTATTGATTATTCATTGAAACTTTTTCCCCTTGGATAAATGTTCTTATTCCCAAAGGTCCCATGGATCACAACTCAATGGACGAGTCCTAACAGTTTAATAATGACTGAAATGTATCTAAGCCCTTCCAATGGACGTCTCAAAATTTCTGTTCTGATGAGCATTGCCATGATTTGCAATTTTTTTTGAGCTTTAAAGAGTTTTCTAAGTCTTTTGTTACAATGAGAATGACATATTTTGCAAGGTAGCTGTGGTTGCAATTCTCATGGAATTTGAATGTTCTTTTTAGGTGGAGCAATTGGAAGAAAAAACTCGATCAGCAAAGTTACAGGAGAATTTGTATAGACATGTTGCTTCTAGCAGCATTCCAAAAGGGATGAGTTGTCTCTGTTTAAAGCTGGTAGATGAGTACTCCTCCAGTGCTCATGCTCGGAGGCAGCTACCAATGCCTGAGTTAGTCCCCTGTCTGACAGACAACTCATATCATCATTTTGTTTTGGCAACAGACAATGTCCTTGCAGCATCTGTGGTAGTTTCATCAACTGTGAAAAATTTTGCAACGCCAGAAACAATAGTCTTCCATATAATTACAGATAAAAAGACATATGCAGCCATGCATGCATGGTTTGCTTTGCATCCATTAACTCCTGCCATCATTGAGGTGAAAAGTGTTCATCAATTTGAATGGCTGACCAAAGAAAATGTTCCTGTATTGGAAGCCATGGAAAACCAAGTTGAAATCCGAAAGTACTACCATGGGGGTCACATCATCGGGACTAATTTCAGTGATTCACCCAAAATTGTTGCTTCAAAACTACTATCTCGCAGCCCAAAGTATATGTCAATTCTGAACCATTTACGTATATATCTTCCAGAGGTGAGGAAATTCCTGAAAAATCTAATGAGAATGTAGTTTCTGTAAAACCTGCACAAGGTCTGAATCCAAATTGCATATCTGATTACAGCTATGAATTACAAACCCCCAAGTGATTGAATATTTTTGGTGGAAAACTTGTTTCTTTTCAAGAGTCAACTGATTTGGTATTTGTTTTAAACTCTAATTACTTACATGCCTCTCCTTGTACAGCTTTTTCCAAACCTTCATAAAATTGTGTTTCTGGACGATGACGTTGTAATTCAGCAGGACTTGTCTCCATTATGGGATATAAACCTTCAGGGAAAGGTAAATGGAGCAGTTGAGACATGCAGAGGCGATGACCCCTGGGTTATGTCAAAGACGTTCAGAACATATTTCAATTTTTCTCATCCTCTCATAGCACAGAACATTGATCCATCACAGTGTCCATGGGCATATGGTATGAACATTTTTGACTTGCAAGCTTGGAGAAAGACAAATATCAAAGAAACTTATCATTATTGGCTTAGAGAAGTAAGTTATTTTTAATTCCTTCAATTTTTTGTAACCGATACTTTCTTCTAACACAGATTTCTGTTGTGCCCCAGTTTAATATTTTAATATTTGCTAATCATTGCTTTGCAGAATTTAAGTTCCAATTTGACACTCTGGCGTTTTGGAACATTACCGCCTTCTCTAATTGCATTTCGTGGCCATGTTCATCCCATTGATCCTTCATGGCATATGTTGGGATTGGGATATCAATTTGACACGGATCTTGCCAACATACAAAAAGCCGCTGTTATCCATTACAATGGCCAGGCAAAACCATGGTTGGACATTGCATTTCCGGCACTAAGGCCTTTCTGGACAAAATATGTAAATTACTCAAATGACTTTATTAGAAATTGTAACATTATGGAGTCTTAGGGGTCCATTTTATCGATTCCTTCATTTGCATGGTAAATAGGCTGCAATTGGCCTGATAAGAGATTGAATGGCTAAGTGCCACATGATCTCTTGTTGTATGTTTTCTATTAATCTATTTTTTGCATCTCAAAATCAGAGGATGCAATCCAGTTGTAAAATTCATATTTATATTATTATTTCACTGTGACAGCATGGGCTCCTATTTTTGCAGGGTTCATTCATCTTACTTGTTTCTAATAATCGACCTTGGTCTACTGAAATATTTGTGTTGGCTTCTATTCACATACACCACCCCTCCACCCTTCCTCTATGTGCATGTAAAGATAATTTGTACATAATACATATATCGATAGATGATATAGCTACGTAGATATTCTAATGTGTTATCACGTATGAAGGTGTTTCTTGTCTCTTTTAATGTGCACTTACTGGATCTAAACAATGCTGGACTTAGGTCAATCGGACACATCCCCTACATTTGTTGTAATGTCAACCCTTTTTTGCAAGGGTGCCCATTATGAGCGAGCATAAAGCTTAGCAATAGAGCAACCTTATCATGAGAGACATTTTTGGATGTAAACTGTGAATTTTATTAAACATTTCATATGTTTCGAGTGAACATTCTGCCCATTGTCAACGGACTGATTGCGAATAACTGTGAAAATCTACACTCTCAGAGCAACCTGTTCTCTAAGGGTAGGTCCTGGGATTGATTCTTAGCCTGTCTACTTTATAACATGGTATCATAGCTTGGTAGGATTGAGGTGGCTAGGAAGAACAAGTTAAATGTGTTGTTTAAGGGGGGCTGTTCGAGGTAGCTTTCCGTATCTTTGGATTGAATAGTTACAGGTGCCTGCCAGGAGAGATATGCAGTTTAGAGCTAGAACACCCTGTCAACCAAGTGTAGGCTTTGAGTTCGATTTGTAGTATATTGATTTTCAGCATGTTACCAAAGCTTTGGTTATTACAAAGGGGAGATTTGTGAAGTATGTGTGGAGGTGTTGGTCCCGTTTAGGTTTGTGTAAGAAAAAGAAGCACCCAGTAAAGTAAGTTGTCTGTTATAGCCTGTGATTGAGTGAAGCCCCAGAAAAGCAACAAAGAATTGTTGGTGGAGAGAAATCCCTAAGAGAGACTATTGGCGAGTGCCTAATCGTAGGATGGCTTCCCAAGAAATTGAAGACAATGAGGTGCAGACCTGCGAGGAATCTGAGGGTGTGAAAAGCAATGGCATCCTTGAAGAAATGCTTGCATAGGGTTGTTAGAATGCATAGATGGAACAACAGTGGAGAGGTTTAAAGCTTTTAATTTATTATAAAGGTTGACTTAACTTTTATCCTTTTTTTAAAGGAGCTTAGTTATTTGTCACCCGGCATGCAGTTTTGAGATGTAAACAAGCATATAGCTGTAATACCTTGATACACATCCATACCTTACATCTCCACGTGTTGGAGCTAGTAACCCACATCTTCAGATCAAATGTTGAAGGGTGTTTATCATGAAGGGTTATGTCACTCAATGGTAGAGAAACTCATTAATTGAGGGCAGGTTTCGGGTTTGATTCTTAGCCTATTCAATTTTTAACTTGGTATTAGAATCAGATTGGTTCAAGGTGTCTAGGAGGTTGGATTCAGTGCGGTTTTAGGGGTGTTGGAGATAGCAATTAACACATTTAGATCACATCTTCAAGGGTGACTAAAGGGGCATGTAGCCCACAGATAAAGTAGCTCCATGAAAAGTAGAGCATTGGCCAACAGAAGGTCTTGAGTTCAATTCCTAGCTTGTCAAATTTTCAATAATTTTTTGGTTGTATTGCACTAAGATCTTTATTGCCAATCTTTTGAACTTTGCAATACCCAATTGATAATAACAATTACCCAATCTTAGTATTTCTCTCATTACTAAAACTTGTAAACTTTGAATGCCTAAACATTGACATTCCAAGGAACAATATTTTTGTCCATATAAATGTGTTTCCTAGGGAAACGACACTTCCCCTCATTTGGAGGATGGTACCCAAGGTAAACCAGCAGCACCCAAGTTCTAAACACCTCGCCTCAAGTAGATTTAAGAGTTGAACCAATGCCCTCCCCTACATCAGGAGGAAGAACTCCCATGTTTCATTGATGACAACTTGAGTTAACCCTCGAAGCTAACATTTTGAGGAATGATATATGTGAAAAGGATTGACAAATACAATAAATTCAATAACAAAATAATGAAGCTCGAGATTGGAAAAAATAAATATACTATGAAAGACTTGATTAACAACTATTACGAATTTGCTCTTTAAATATACACCTTTCACTTCATGCACTTGTAGACATTAAATTTGTATACATACGAATTCATACATCATATCTTTGGCGCTTCACATTCACTGATTGATTTTCCATGATTTAATATTTTGCATACCTTACTTTATACTATTCGTAACATTTATTCACACATTTTCCAATTCGAGATCGCTTGTGAGACTTGTACAATCATCTTAATAAAGACTCTAGGAACCACAACTATTTACCTTAATCTTACCTTTAATCAATGATTTCTAAATATTACGACAAAGTATATGATATCAAATAACACAAATTTTGTGTTTGTTGATTATTCAACAACACCCTTGCCAACACATTAGATTGTTCTTCACTCCCTTGCCAAGCACCAAAGATGGATCACAAGCCATAGATGGAACATATACCAAATTAAATTTGATCCCAAGTAACTTCGAGAATCAACTCATCTCTTTGAGCCTAGGTAGCTTTGACACCATTCAAGACTTTTCTAACAAGCTTGAATCCTTAGTATAGTAGCTCAAGTTGTGTGGGATTTAGAAGGAAAAATATCATCTTATACTCTCTATTCTCTCAAAATTAGGTCCCCAATACTCGTTGTTCGTGTCTTCCTTCCATGCTACTACAATTATAGCTTTAGGAAAGACATGGAAGATGCCAGAGTTTAATGATTTTTCTATCTCACATACTCAAGAATAGGATAATATAGTTCATATTGGTTCCCTCAACCCCTAAAAGGGCCATGCATTTACAAAAACTACGGGAGCTACTACTGGAAACAAACCAGAGAAGTAAAACAAAGGCAAGAAAAACGAAAAAGGGTCCAAATCCCAAATCCAATGGGGAAAGTCCTACCCTAAGGGGGGGATAGAAGGAAAAAACAAAGTGAATTTATTGTAATGGAGTATTTCATCCTAAGAATACATGCATGTGGAATACCATAGCTCAAATGGTGTAGACTCTTCAGTAGAACAATCTAGCAGTTCCAGAAAATGCTAGGAAAAAGAATGTTGAAAGGTTAGAAAATGCTAGGAAAAAGGATGTTGAAAGCTCACCTGTCGAGCTAGGTAAATGAATAGAGGGGAACACTTTGGTTGTTGTTACATCATCATAAACCACATATATTCTTGATTCATGTTCCTCTAATCACAAGGTAGCGTTAAAATATTCCTTCACTTCTTTTGAGACTCTCACCGGTCCTTCCATTAGGATGGGAGATTATACACTTGTTTTGGTACGTGGGAAAGGTGGGATTAATCTCAATGGTAGGCATTTTCAACATATGTGTCATGTGCCTTCGCTATCCAGAAATTTTATGTCCATATATGAGATCACACATTCAGGTTCCATAAAGTAAGTGGTATTCACTCAGAATTCAATGGTGATTTTAGAGATTTACATTAGTTCACAAGTTGTTAGGGTGGCAGATCATTAATCCAGATTATAAATTTTTTCCCACTTCATTCCTAAAAGTACATATACAAAACTTTTAACACTGTGGTAATGAAACAAGTTGGTTATGAAAGTGTTATATTGTCAAAAACAGGATTAAGTTCAACTTGGTCTAATGTAGCTTTAGGTAAAGTGTGTTTTTCATATAACTAATACAACGTCCATGATTATGTTCTAGATATAAGTAATGTGACGATTCATCTTCTCCTTGATATTAATGGCATGTGATAAGTGATTAACACCCAATTGGTCCATGATACTTATTTAACAATCATGGAGGATCATTTGTTGATAATTGATTATTGAAAGATGTTAGTAGAATACTTTTTTTTTTAATTAATATATTTCCTCAAGTGGTCATGTTTGTTGGTGTCACGAGCTATTTCTCTCTTTAAATATTTTAACCATGTAAACACGTGTGTACTGATAATTAATTTGTGTGTGAGAGAGGTTTCCGCTTAAAGGTGTTTAACTTGTGTGGATATACCTTAGTTTTTTAGCACATTCCACTCTTAAGCGCTTAAGAAAGTGAGATTGTTAGTTTCTTGTTAGCACCAATCGACCCAAGAGGTAAAATAATGTCACATGTGAGATTTGTATCTAGTTGGGGAGGATAACGACTTTTCCTCTTAAATACCTAATATAAACCTGATAGAATTTGTGCACACACACACATAAAGAGTTATAGGTGAGGGAGCTAGGGTTGCAGTTAGAGGAGGGAAAACATGGATTGAGGTTATGGAAGCCTCTTGCTTTCAATTTAGAAATTTGGAGTCGAGAAGTTTGGGGGAAGTGATTTCAAGCATAATTACAATCTCTCTTGATCTCGACAAAGTTTTTTCTCTTTCATTCTTGAAAATAAGGAGGATAAGGATGTAGTGTTGAGTGGAGTTCCAATATGGTTGCATGAAGATGTAGGGTTGTATTTGTATCCTTGGCATTATCATTTTGATTCTTCTTAGGAGAGAAAATATATGCATGTGCTTTGAGTTTGAATTTCAGGGTTGCCTCTACATCATTGGCAGGAAAAAATATTGAATTATATCGGGATGTTTTGCGTCCCTACTAGTCAGCAGCTCCAAAAACCCTAATTATGGAAGGGTACCTAATATTATGGTGCAGATGAGGTAGAATGGAGATTTTCCGTATAAACTTGCAATGCATTGTGGGGAGATGGAGAGTGTTCATGAGTTAAATTACAAGAATACTCTTTTCAAATGTCATTTTTGTTGGGAAGCAATTCACATTATTGGGGTCTGGCATAGGAAGGATTATTTGTATAAGAATTGTAGATGTTTAGTGCCTTAGTTTATCATGAAATCAAAGGAGGCGAGGATGTTTCTAAACCAGTTGTGAATATGATAATATAGCTCCATAAGGGAGCCTAGGAAACTACTTTATCAAATTGGGATGATATCCAAATCCAAGAGTGAGCATGACAACCTTGAAATATAGGGATCATTTTTTAATACCAATTACTAATGATTTGGTGATCGAGGGTCTTAGTGATCTTTCACAAATTATATAAACCATCCATTCTTTATCTTCGTGGTCCAAGTGATTGGACCCTGTCCCAAGTGCTCGTAATGGTGGAGAAAAAATTATGTAAGATAGGAAGGACCCATTTGTGAAGATCGTTGTGATGGAACCTTGGGGTTTTGTATTTGATTAATGAACCAAGGGTAAATGAATTAGGGAATCTCATGTGAACTAAGAGTTTGGAAGGAGATTCAACTGCAAAAGATAACGTAAAGACCTTATCCCCAAGTTCAATGTTTGAGTTGGGAGGGTTTAGGTGGTAAAACATTGGGTTTCATCTAATTCAATGATGTCAAGTTCTCTATTTCTACGATAATGATAATCCCTATAGATGTTTTTTAAAAAGAAATTTAATCCATATCCTAAACAAAGATTAAAAATCTACATGTAGAAAATCCCATAATTATATATATATATAACAAATTTTTATTTGTTTTTATATTTTATATTAAAAAAAAATGCAAATTCCATTTATATTGTTCTTTCATCTTTTTGAATTTTATTTGAATTATTTATTATGTATCAATGTGTTTCAAGCACTCGGTATTTATAGTGTGATGTTAAAAAGTTGTGATTTTTTTACTTTATATTATAATGTTATTTTATATTTTGATGTTCTCAATGATTTGACAACATTTAAATATTTTCATTGTTAAATTTAATTGGAGTATAATGTTACTTTATATTTTGATGTTCTCAATGATTTGACAACGTTTAAATATTTTCATTGTTAAATTTAATTGGAAACACTTAAATACTTAGCATCTTTTTAAAATACATTTTTTTTAAAATACTTAAGAGAAACATTTTTATTTTATTAAATATTAATTATATTTGAATTTGTGTATTTTAATTTAATAAAAATATTATATTAAATTTGTATATATATATATATATATAATTTTAATAATAATTTTTTTATAAATAAACATTTATTCTAAAATTTAAAATATTAATATAAAAAATACATGTATAATTAATATGCCTAAATAATTAGACTTTTAAAACAATTTTACATTGGAATAAACATAGTATCCTAGGTGCATATGGACATAAAGAGAGCCTTCTCCTCTAAGATGGTAGATGTTACATATATAGAAATGAATTAATATCTCTAAGCATAATCGAGGAGATTATTATAAATATTACACAAAAATTAATTAATATATGTGTAAGGTCTATACTAGCGTAGATCCAAATCCTAGGCTCTATCAAGCGCCGAGATGGATCAAATCTCTCGAGGTGGAAACCTCTTTTTAAGTATCCATTGATTTGATTCAAACCAAAAGACAAATCTTTTTATTTAAGGTCCACATATAATATTTTTATTATTAATATTTAATATTATTTATGGTTAACATATAATATTTTTTATTATTTTTTATTTTGTTAGGAACGAACATTACAACATTTCCCCATACATGGTTTTAAAACCATATGCAAGGCCCTCCTACAACCATGGGTTGTTTAGGAGGCCTTGCACATGGTCTTAAAACCATTTGCAAGGTCCTCATAAACCATGTACAATAAAACCATGGGTTATTTAGGAAGCCATGCACATAGTTTAATAGGCCCTCCTAAACTATGTACAATAAAACCATGGGTTGTTTAGAAGGCCTTGCAAATGGTTTTAAAACGATGTGCAATGCCAACATTTTTTTTCTGGATAATTCTTGTTATTTATTATTATTTTGTTAGGTAGGAACATTACAACATCTCCCCCATATTGTGTTTTTTTCTTGACCAGCATATTTTTTTTACGAATAATTAAATTTTTACTTTTTTATTGTTTTGCTAGGTAGGAAGATTACAACATCTCCCCCATATTAGATTGTTTTTGTGGCCGACATTTATTTTGGCCTATAATTAGAAAAAATATTTTTTATTAATAAAAATAACGTTACGTAACGTTACACGATCTCCCCCATACTGGGCTATAGAGCGCCTCTCGGCGCAATGAAAGTGAAATGAATCAATTTTTTGATTGAAATTTTATAATGGTTATATTTAATGAGGACAATATTGCCATGTTTGTGTTTATGTTGGTTTTGTTCACTAGGACTTATATATCACATTATTTGTAATTGAATGCATTTTAACATTTGTTTTGCAAGGTGACTGTTGCTTTATGTTTATATGCTCTCTTTTTTATTTGTAAACGATTTCATGATGTCTTTCTAAATTCACATGGTTTTATGAACACTCTCATGGATTAGGATAGACATCATGTTTCATTTTCAAAATACTAATTTATGTAACATCTCGCATTGTATATGCTACTCACCTCATACACCTAGTGACTAGATTGTCAGTTAAGGGATTGTTTGTGCATCATAACATTTACTACTAACTCTAGATTGGTTATACACATTATAAGCTTCAATGACTTTGATTAGATATTAGATATACGTTTTTCTAACTTTCTTTAAAGGAAAATTGTGTGGGATCTCTCCACTTCCCTTGAATTTATGGATGGTGGGTGAATCAACAACTAGTGTTGTTAGATGATTCCTAAGTCAACAAGGATCATCCAGTGAGGCACACAGAAACAAAGGTAGTTAACCTAGGGAATCGATCCATAGATGTCCTACATTAAGCCTACAATACGCAACCTCTCTAGCTATCTAACCAAGCTAGGCTTCTCTAACTTAAGCTAAAGTCTATTAAAAATATGAATTTCAACAATAACATCTATGAGAAACTCTATTAAATATAAGTACTAGAGGTCATTCCTTCTTAATCTCAAGTGTTGGGAGGAGAGAACCCATCTTAGGACCCCTTACATTTATTGTGTGTCTGTCTTACGACCCCTTACATTTATTGTGTGTCTGTCTTAAGACCCCTTTGAAATTTCTTCGCACCCTTCTCCTTAGCTCATTTATTATTGACCAAAAATGTTGGGAGGAAAGACACGATCTTAGTACCCCATTGACCATCAAGTATTGTGTGGAGAACCCCAATGCTACAAACCCCTTGACCTCAAATGTTGGGCGGAGACCTCCCATCTTAGGACCCATTGACATCAAATGCTCAAAGGATAGCCCCCATGTTAGGACATGCTTGACATTGTTTAGAGTGCTTTAATATCCTTATGCATAGAATTATTCAATATTTTAACCTAGAGAAGGATATCAATGGAAATAATTCTTTTAGCCATTATCCTAAACCACAACCTAGAGTTATTACCCTTCCTAAAATCACTGTCACTAATTGTATTTTTTTCATAATAGTGGTTACATTTGAACTAACAAAAATTTGGAGGTTGCATCCATACACTTACAACCTTGTACATAATGCAAGGGAGAAGTAATACCTACTCCTTTTTTCCTTCCAACCTCGAAACAAAGTGAGATGGATGGAAGATTCTTTGCAATCCAAGTTCTCACTAACATATATAGTTGAATAATGATTAATGAATTGATTTCTTAAGGAGGTGCATCTAAAGAACATAACTAAATTCATATGGGTGTTGCAAAAGGTAGAAAAAAATGGCTAATGATGCATGTGAGCACAATTTTGTGTTTGTCTCCACCTCCTCTCCCAGAGCTTCTTTTGAGTTTTTCTACATTTTGTTGTTGATGGGAAGTTTAGCATCATTTTAACAACACAATCGTATGAAGGAGTTTAACAATTTGCCTTTGGTTGGACTTCTAACTAGGGATGTGTTCCTCCCATACTTCCTCCACCTCCACATTCATCGTGAGTTCCTTCTCATTCCTTTGAGGCTCCTTTACTTCCTGGCCCTCTTCCTCCTCTTCCATGCGCCTTTCCTTCCCTATTGAGAGCATCTTAGGGTTCTTCATTCACAACAATTTTCATCATAAGTTTCAAGCAATTTGTTAAAATGTGACTTGGGGGTGACATGGAGACTTTAGGCCACGGGGGAGGCTTTGTTACATGCCTTTACTTCCTTATGTTGATTGTTTTTTTTTTTGTGGAAGTGTCGATCCTTGCTTGCGATCTCTACCAAAAGTGGTTGTAGTCATGGAAAAGATCACATTTAGATGGAAGTTGTTGGTAATCAATTTCTTAAATAAAACACCGACTTTCTAGACTCAACTAAATATCTTCTAGAAGCGCTTTCTTAAGTTCTACCTCAATACAAATCTAAGTCCAAGAATACTCACATGCCTTTGGGCCAACTATATCAAAAAATCTTCCAATGTTATTACCCATAAACTAAAAGCTATGAGAAAAAACCTTCCAATTTTATTACCAATAATCTGAAAGGGTAGATCATCCTAGAAGATTAAGGAAAGGAGAGGGAGACAAACCCACACTAGAACTCCCATGGGAATGGCCTCTCCATGATTCAATCCAGCATCCGAATTTTCAAGTAAATTCTTTGGGGGCATAAAATAAGGTTGCTTTGAAGTATTGTGTCTCCAACCTCCAACTAAAACATAAAAGTGATAAAATCACAAGTTAAGAAAAGAAAAAGCTTAAGGATCCTTCCATTTATTTATGAAAGCCAATGTTCTTCTAGCCAATTCTATATATAACCTTGTGCTTTAGCAAGCTCTCCCATAAATTTGCCAAAGAAAGTCTTTCCTACAAAGAGGAGGGTGTCGCTTGGAAACAAAGTAGTGTTTCTTTTGGGACAAAGTTGTTTTGATCAACCACACTTCTCATCATTTATTGACAAATAAAAAATAATTAGTTAATGAGTTCCATTCTTTGAGGTGTTGGTTATAATGGCTTGGTACATTGCACTTTCTCACTCTAGGGATTGATTTAGATCCCAATGGACCATGGTAGAGATAGTTAGCATGTGCATATGGACACAAAAAGCGCACTTTAAGCTCATCTCAATATAATTATGAGAGCTTCACCATAAGCTGTGGTGTAGTTGAAATCCGCCAAAAGCCTTTTGACAAAAACAATAGAAAATACACCATATAAGGTTTTAGATTTTGAATTCATATACCAAAACGTACACAAGGTGACATAAAAGTACACAACAAGCGACAGGCTCGTTCAAACTCCATGTAGTGCACTTAAGTTATGCTATTGCGGGCTCTAGAGGCTTATCATTTCCCGTGTTGAATTCAACAAGAGACATGCCTACTACCACTGCATTAAATGGCCTGCAACATGCTGCTTATTGTTCACCGACTCTATAGACTCTTCTTAATGCATGTATATAAGAAGGCTTAAAAAGAGTGATGAAACCCTAACCATGATGGTTTGTGTATGGAAGGCTTCGTAAGAGTGATGAAACCCTAACCATGATGGAGAGAGTCGTCTGTCCTCATTTCACGTATTAACATTATATTTGTTGTTAACATTAGTACAAACTTCAATCCTCTCACCAACTCAATAAAATTGGTCAACCAACTTTTATGGTAGTTGTGCTAATACTTTATTGAAGATGCACGTAACATAGATTGGAAACTTAACCTCCAGGATCCAAACAAGTAGGTTCTCATATCAGAAGAAATAACAAAGAACATAGGACGGCAGGTGTAACTGTATGTGTACAACTTACTGTCCACTATTTGTTTAAATTGATTTGTTCCATGTGGGTTGGCAGCAAACGTTATTATTGAGAATGGATTGAATTAAACTTCTAGAGGCCCGGGGAAAGATGGCGAGAAAATCATCTGTACAATTTACTTTCTGTATAACTTACTTCCCTCTCTTTGGTTCATTTGATTTGTTCCATGTGGTTGGCACCAAACGTTATTATTGAAAATGGATTGAATTAAACTTCCAGAGGCCCGGGGGAAATGTGCACCCATGTGATTTGATGAATCTGTCCGTGGTTGGATCAGTATTATTGGAGAGAAAGCTCATCACATGCTCCTGGGCCTGCTGATGTGAAAACGGAGGACACAAGAAAAAAAGTGGGTGTGTCGGGTGCACATGCCTCTCTGACTGCTTGCAGACTGCTCCCTGCTATTTGCCCCCACAGACCTTACAGGCAGCGATTTTCTTCCTTTTTCATACGCTATTGATCATTTCTGCAGAAGAAAACTATTATCAACCTATTTATCAGTCAGGTAAAGCTAGTTTATTTTTATTTTTGGGCAATAAATTCATATAAATACAATAAGGAATTCGAGGTATGATTAGGCAGAATATTGAAATTATGTTTTTCAAAATTTTGCCTGGTAGAGTTTGGAGAAAATCAGCATTTTATAATAATCAATTATGCCAGCTATTTAATAATGGTGATTGGAAATATTTAATAATGGTGATTGGAAAGGTAAAAGTAGTCATGGGCCCCTGGTTGGTATATGACTGTCCTGAAAAAAATGTACATTTATAATAATTTTGGAAAATGTAGGTACACTAAGTTGATCTTTCTATTTTTGGGCTATTTTTTCAATAAAATCTTGTCTGAAAATTTTGGAATTGTACGGATGGGCAGTCAGAATTGTAGAACTGTAGTGTCTATCAGCCCTTGGGATAAAGACCAATTAAATCACCCGGTTTTTCCAGCTAATTTGATTATTTAATGGGGTGAAATTCAGGTTTGTAAATTACAATTTGTAAAATCATGCAATTTTAGCAATCACAATAATCTCTACTATACTAAATGGGACATTTTAAAACTACCCAAATTATCTGAATTACTATTTGAGCAATAAAAACTGCAATTCCAGCATCTTCTGCTGGATTCAGGCCAGTAAAAAGCTTTTTGATTGTCTCTTATATTGCTCCCTCTACAAGTATTTGAGTATTTGAGAGTGCTGAATCCATTTCTACAATCAAAATTGCAATTTGAATAATCAAAATGTTAACAAATTTTTTGAAGAAAAATGAATAAAAAAGTTAAATTTGTTATATGATCAATTTACCAAAGTAATCTAAACATGCTAAACTAAGATTTTTAATTGTATGTTTTAAAACATGTTAAACTAACTTTTTTAATTATATGTTTTTAAATTTTTATTTGATTTGAGAAAATTGATTGAAATTTTTCTCCACAAAAGAAAAACTGTTATTTTTTATTTCAATAAGAGAAATCAAAGTTACATAAACTACTTCAGTACAGAAAACTGTAAAAACTTTGACAGAAATACAACTTGACAATACTGATTGAGTTAAAAAAAACCTGTCAAAGAAAAAACTTTAACTTTTTATTTTAATAAGAGAAATCAAAGTTACATTAGCTACTTTAGTAAAAAAAACTGTAAAGACTTTGAGACAAAGATACAACCTTACAATACTAATTGAGTTAAAAAAACCTGTCAAAACTTTGAGACCGCCATCACCCTTTCCAACTGTTCAGAGAAACATCCAAATACAAAGACCCAAAAGTAAACATAAACAAGAATCACTCCAAGCTGAATACATCTTAAGTTTACCATAAAATTACAACACTATATCAAAAAGAGAGCCAGAAAAACCTGTAAGACCTATTGTTTACTCCAATAGAGTCCAAAAATTCCTAACAATGAATACATCTTAAGTTTACCATAAAATTATAACTATATATAAGAAAGAGAGCTAGAAAAACCTGTAAGACCTACTGTGTACTACAATTGAATCCAAAAATTCCTAGTAATATAGATAATTGATTGAACTTGGTTACTAAATTGCATAATTTAAATATAATAATATGATGATGATGATGATGATGGTTAACGTCCCATGAGACCAAACTTTGGTCTATCGGACCTAAAGAAGAGAATTAATTAGTTTGCTTTAAAGTTATATTTCTATGCTCAAAGAGCTTGGAAAGAAGCGTCCCGAGCTTACTATAATTTTGACAGGCTAAAAGGCTAGGAAAGTTGGTATTGCAACAAAGATTATGAAACTGGGCTCTAATGTGGGTGTACGCAGGGCACTCTAAGAGGAAGTGATTTTCATCTTCAATGTTCTTACTCTCACAAAGGTGGCAGATCCTTTCTACCCAAAGTGTTTTAGGGACTGGAGCTCATGCGAGTTCGTTCTTATCTTAGCTATGTTAATTTTTTTCTTAGTACTGATCAAAACAGAGAGATACTTTTGATCTTCTAGAGTAGGGTTGATGACCTCCTTATAATATCTTAATTTTCTTTTAGCCTCGAGATCTTTCTCACACCACAATTTTTCTTTAAACTTAGAAGAAATAATATTTTTAATGTTATTAATATTCTGCAAAGCAACATTTTCATCGATCTCCCAGTGATTTAACCAAGACCTGGTATCTTTATACCACCCACGCTTGAGCCTTAAGCGTTTTTGGCTGGAGTTTAAAGCTATCTTAGGGAGTCTATGGTTTCCCATGTTATTGATTTTGTTCTTGTATAACAGGAGTCTAGTCATAGCTAGGCTCTCGATGGAGAAAAGACCCATTTCTATAAGGAGAATAGGATAGGGTGTATTGTTTTTTATTTTGAGGTTATAAGTTATAAAACGCTTCTGGATTTGCTCGATCTTTCTCCAGGATTCTCTAGAGATGCTGCAACCCCAAACCTCACACCCATACAAGATGACAGGAGTGACTAGAGTTTCAAAAAGGAGCTTCTTTTTATCCCACATCATGAGGTTTGCAGCTTTACAGTTATTTTCAAGACCAAAGTAAGCTTTCCACCCTCCGTTAATCCTTTTCTTAATGCTATAGTTCCAGTTGAGCTTGTGATGAATATCAATTCCTAGGTACTTGTAAGAAGACACTTCCTCCAAGTTGCTATTGTCATACATAAAATTAGCGTATGTATCATTCTTGGATTTGATAATCATAACTTTTGTTTTGTCAGTGTTAACAGTCATACCCATGTTAGAGCAGAAATCTTTGAGGAGTCGAAGCTGCTTATCAAGATCAGAAGAACACCTTGCCATAAGGACAATATCGTCAGCATAAAGAAGAAGGATGATGACTATTCCAGCTAAGATCGTACCAGCACAGCCTGTTTCTTCTAAACAACCCTCTAACTTATCAATGTAAATGCCAAAAAGGGTAGGGGAGAGGGGGCAACCTTGCTTAACTCCGATATTACACTTAATATCTGTCGACCACCCCTCATTGCTTTTAAACTTGGCAATTACATTCTCGTAGAGCCTTATCGCGGCAGCTCTTAGCTCTAAAGGAACCTTAAGCTCTTCTAACCTATTCCAAAGGTTATTTATAGGTACCGTATCGAAAGCCTTTCTAAAGTCCACAAAGCAGCAAAAGAAATTGGATTTATCATTGCGGCACTCCTCCATAATGATCCTAAGCATAATAAGGTGGTCCATTGTTGAATGATGCCTTTTAAAACCCGCTTGGCCTTTAGCCCGCTTACCTTCACTTTCAAGCCAAATGCTGATTTTCTTTTCCAAAATAATACCATATAACTTGGCTAAGAGGGGGCTTATCATAATAGTTCCATAATTTGAGGGGTTATTTGTATCCCCACTTTTAAAAGTAGGGATAATGAGGCTCTAAGTCCAAGGGATATTTATATTAAACTTTATTAAATTTTATCCATTTAAAAATACAATTTAACAATGTAATGTGATAAAAACCAAATTCCAATACTATAAACTTAAATCCAAAAATTAAATTTGTAATGTGATAAAAACCAAATTCCAATACTTATAAACTTAAATCCAAAAAAATCAAATTATGATTAAAAGACTTTTATTACACATTTATCTAATTTCAATAACATTAATTAACACAGAACGACGACTTTCATATCGTTATTGAAAAGAAGAACCTGACAATGATCAAAAAGTAATGACAACATCACATGCTACAAAATGGATCAAAATTCCTAATCATTCCATTAAAAAAATCCAAAACTCCAAATCCTCTAGAATATCTCAACATCACATGGTAAAAAATGGATCAAAATTCCAAACCATTCATAATACAAAATCCCAAATCCTGCAAAATTCTGACTTCTTATGGAACCAAATTCCAAATTCCGATCATGCATCTCACAGACTAACAATGGTGATAGGCTCATGAACAAGCGGCTCCCGGTCCCCCACGCAGTTCAATTCTATTTATAAGAATTTTTTATGCCTCCCCAGGCGAATCTAATCGACTTGTCGGATAAATCATCAACACCCACCTCCCTTGTTATCTGCTTTGGGAAGCTTTCTGCCATTTTCTTTGTGATAACCGATATAAATAATTAGCTTACCATCTGACATAGAATGGATGAATGATGCCCTCTGTCTGTTTGTCTTCGCTTTCAAGGCTGTATTGCTTCCCCCGTCTTTCCCTTCATATGTACTCAATCTGTACTCGACACTCGGTAAACTCCGTCCAACGCCTAACAATCTTGAACATGCGGCAACTGTAGGCTTTTCTCTACGTTTGCCCATCTGGTAAGTTCGCCATTGCTATTTCTTTAATTTCATATTCTCTGCACATTTGGATTTCATGCTTGAATTTTTCTGAATTTAGTACAACACCTAGATCGCCACCATAGAATTCACAACGTGATGTACTTGGATGTCGGATAGGGATTCGATGTTTACGACACGAGAATAAGGAGATCATGCTCTCCAAATATAGGATTTTTCGGGCCAATTGCATGCATTATTTTTTCCAGGTGTGAAAACCCTTTTAGATTCATTTGATATATATCTCTTTCTTCATTTATTGTGTGAGATCTAAGTTAAGTAGGTTTTGTGAAAATATATATCTCTTTCAGTTGTTTTGATTGTCCATCTTCATTTTTGGATTTTCCTGTATTAGGCATTTGATTGGATTTTCACTGTGTTAGGCATTTGATTCTTCAAGGCAGTGAAAATCACTGTGTTGAGCATTTGAATTTTCAACGCAGTGATTTAAAAACTGTGTTGAGCATTTGAATTTTCATCGCAGTGCTGTGTTGAGCATTTAAATCTTCAACTCAGTGAAAATCATTATGTTGAGCATTTGAATTTTCAACCAAGTGAAAATCACTGTGTTGAGTATTTGAATCTTCAACGCACTGAGCTGTGTTGAGCACTTGAATCTGAAAATCCAAAAAAAAAATTCCCAACAAAAAATGGACAACTGGAAAATTGTTAGGGTTTAAATGGATTCCTGATTCTTGCTCATCGTCCCTTATCTTTTTTAATTTGAGTAAAAAAATAAGAAGTGAGGTTTAATAGTTGAAAGCTATCTTTGTAATCTGACGAGTTTTGCATTTTGGGATGTAGTCCAAGACTCTGCGCCGCATGGGCTCTGCTGAGCAAAGTCGAGCATGGTAAGGGTTGCTTAATCGAAAGAAAAGAAATTAGAAAGTTGGGATTTTTGGATGAGAATTTGGAAATGTGATCTCTAAGATTTCTGGAAGGGGAATTTTGTAGGTCTGTCAGCGACGATTCGCTCAAGAGATTCGTACTCCACGCAAGCGAGAGCTGCGTTCAGGATTTACTAATTTCAGCCACGGCCACGGGAGGAGAAAGCAGAGCCGAAGGATGGAAAGTGTTAGGGGTTGGAGGAGATGAAGTCGAGATCTCCAGAAGATGGAGTGGAGCCGTCCCTATGCTTCGAGGGCGACGTATATTGAGAGGGACTTCGCCATCTCAGTTTCAGGCCGTTGCCAGCGCCATTGACACTGCCAAGGTGAGACTTCTTTTTCTTCCCACTATTATGCTATTTAAACCCGGATTTCATGAACATTTAACAGCAACCGTTACAAACTTCTTTCGAAGTTTTCCACTTTTCGAGATTTTTTTGGTTTTACATTTTTGGGATTTCAATTCTGTTTACTAAATTTTCTGAATTAATGTATCCAACTAAGCGATGAAACTAACATAGATTCATCTGTAATCGCAGTTTTCGAACTTTTAGAAATTTATTGGGTTTTACATTTTGGGAATTTGAATTCGGGTTACTAAATTTTCTGAATTATTGTATCCAACTAAGTTATGAAACTAACATAGACTCTTCTGTAATCGCAGTTTTCGAACTTTTCGAGATTTTTTTGGTTTTACATTTTTGGGATTTGAATTCTGGTTACTAAATTTTCTGAATTAATGTATCCAACTAAGCTATGAAACTAACATAGATTCATCTGCCATCGTGGTTTTCGAACTTTTAGAGATTTTTTTGGTTTTACATTTTTGGGATTTGAATTCTGGTTACTAAATTTTCTGAATTAATGTATCCAACTAAGCCATGAAACTAACATAGATTCATCTGTAATCGCAGTTTTCGAACTTTTAGAGATTTTTTTTATTTTACATTTTTGGGATGTGAATTCTGGTTATTAAATTTTTTGAATTAATGTACCCAACTAAGCTATGAAACTAACATAGATTCTGGGTTATGATAATGAAATTAACCAAGCTATTTTTTAAATGGCCAGGGTTATGATAATTGAGATTTAGAACACTACCATGGTTATGATCATTGAGATTTAGGGTGGATTATTTTTATTTTTTTATTTACGGAATAAGATGGGACAAGTGTACTATAGAGATTGATTGTATGGTAATTGTTCAAAATTTGAATAAACAATTATAAAAAAAATTCATATATAATAACTGGTAGCTAGCTGATGAATGGATAACTGGTAGCAATGCATGGATAAATCATAGTTGATGAGTGGATAACCAACGATTTAATATATATATATACTTTGAATGCAATTAATAAAAATTTTATTTTTTATTTTTATCAAAATATTTTTCATTTTTCTTTAAAATTTTAAATAACTAAATATTCATTTAACAAATATTATTCATCAATAACTTTTTTATATCCATTTCATCTGATTATGAATATACCTGTTTTAATTTGACATAATAATGTTTTCTATGATAACTTTTTTATATCCAGTTCATTTTGTGTTTGTTTATGAATATATGTGTTTTAATTTGACATAATAATGTTGTTGTATGATTTTATTAAGTTTGTGAGGTTTTATATTATAGTTTTTTTAAATCCTAGGAAAAAAATTATAGTTTTTTTAATTTAAAAAAATGAATTTAAGATTTTAAATTGATTTTAAACTTTTTTAACAAATTTTGAATTTATTTTTAATTGTAAAGTTTAATGGCGCAGCTATTTAATTTGTGGTCCTTGAACATCTATAAGCTACAAATACAGTGCCACTAACTGCCAATTATCCATACCTTAATTATCACATGTAAACAGAGATATTTTATATTAATTTTTTAATATATATATAAAACGAATCTTAACAAGCTATTTGTCTTATTTTCCTACAATTTAGAGATAATTTTTTTGTCCACTGTAAAATATAAATACCCATATAATTACCCAACAAATTAAAAACAAACTATACCCCTTTACATTCCCATTCCCAAAATTAGCCCTAATTGTCTTACAATTTATATTAATAAACAACTTTTCCACTTTACCATCCTGGCTGTACATCACCTAGCTTCTCTTAAAAAATTGTTTACCGTTCATAGTTTCATCATCATATCTTATTGGATGGTTGTTCTGTTTGATTTAACAGCAATGGGATCCAAACTTGACCGAGGGAAGATACATCAAGGAACTCGATGAAAACCTGAGCATCATTAGACTTAGATTCAGCGAAAGTTCCAAACCGCTGTTTAAGAATCGTGAGTTCATAGTCTACGAGCGACGAGAAGCGATGGAGGATGGGACTTTGGTATGGTAATATTTTGTTCACTGTGGTATGGTTATGGGACACAATTCCTGTCTGGTATATTTTGTTCACTGTGCTAATATTTTTGCTTCACAGGTAGTTGCTGTGGCGTCCCTGCCCAACGAAATAGTCAAGGGGTTGCTTCCGAAAAGCCGAGGGAAGTTTGTTAGAGGATTACTTATTCAATCTGGATGGGTAATCGAGAGCCTAGAACAGAACAATTCTTGTATGGTTACCTACGTTGTCCAGGTAACTTATTAATCAAAAAAATTGTTCACAGTGGCTGTCATAACTTTAATAGCTGGACATTGTCAAGGAAATTTATTAAACAATAACTCTTTCACAGTGGCTGGTATAAATTAATTAAGCGCAGACCTATATGTGCATTTGGTTTGGTGGTGTGTGCAGCTGGATCCAGCAGGTTGGTTGCCAAAGTGGGTTGTCAAGAGACTGAGCATCAGACTAGTCACAATCATTGATTGTCTTTCAAAGCTCGTTGATCATTCAATCACCAACGATTTTCTTCCATCTAAATGAAAAAATAAAACTGAAATGTAGCTCACATGCTTATTCTACCTAATTAAATGTAACCTACAATGGTTTGTTCTTGTATTTTTAAATGGCTCCCAAAGTGACATAAATATGATTCAAAATGCTGCATTGTGATGGAAAATCTGCAAGGGATTATAGTGTGAGTTCAAAAGTATCACCCTTTCACACTTCTAGAGTTCGAAGAGGATTCTGGAGTGGTCGAATGATATGTGATTTCAAATAACATGAAAATACAGTTCATCAATAATAAATCGTTTTATAAAAACAGTGGATATTTACTCCAAAAATGCTTTTTACATATTGCATATCAAATTCTCTTACAATGTTGGTCAAAATGCTGCATTCTGATGGAAATTCTGCAAGGAAGAGTTCAAAAGTATTACTCTTTCACACTTCTAGAGTTCGAGAGGATTCCGAGTTGTCAAATGAAATGTGATTTCAAATAACATGAAAATACAGTTCGAAAACAGTGGATATTTACTCCAAAAATACTTTTTGCATATTGTGTATCAAGTTCTCTTACAATGTTGGTCCTATACTATCTAAACTCTATATCATAGACCATTTATTTCCAGTTGATTAACTAACTGTCTCCATGAATATTGTAAAACTTACTTTATCTCAACCAATTAGATTTCCAAAATACATTCATTTATACAAACACATTTTCTATATATCTAATTATGGGATTAATTAATATATGTAAAACCATTCCTGCCATCCTAAATGTTCCAATAAATATTTCTATTGACTTAGTTTTATATGATAAATCAAAATTGTTATTTTTAATTTTTTTTATTGAAAAGAAACTCAACAACTAATTTTGTAAGAAGGCACTTTTCACATTTATCAATGCACCTAGCAACCAAGTGAGACCTATGCCAAATGGTTCAACCCCTTTTCACATATGAGACCTTCTCTCAATAAGTTCAAGCAAGATAATGTCTATAAGTTTCATTTCCATCTTATGGTAGTAAGGTCCAACTCTAAGGGAAGATTGGTTTCTCCCTTACCTGACCTTGAGTAGGTTTGGATAAGGGGACAAAGGGAATTTAGAGACAACCCATCATAGACAACCTGATTTTGAAGTTTCATTCTCAGTCCCATCTAAAAAGGTAAGCCATATTCCTACCACATTCCTTGAACTCCTTCCTCACCCTTGCTATGGTTCAGTGAGCCATCCTTTTTCACATGCATCAATGCACCTCCAAAACAAAACTCATAGCAGGGAATTCATCTTGGCTAACCAAAACTTGTATCGAGGAATTTGTCTTGGCTAACCAAAACTTGCAATCGGGAATTTGTCTTGGTTGTAGGAACAAAGTGCTTTGTGTAGTTGGTGATTTTTTATTGAGAAAAAACATTTTAGTATTTATGAGACAAGTCTTATGTCTCTCAACAATATAATTTGATTTGAATTTGTCTGAGAGATAATTCTAAATTTCATTACATTCTTCCTTGCTCTTGGGAAACAAATTCACAAATATGAAAACTCTTCTATGAGAATTTGTATTCCTATATCATTGCATTTTTCCATTTTGACATGTTATTTGTATTTGTATATATCTCAAGATCACAAGTCATTAGCACATGCACCATTTGTAAAATGTTTCCATGTTGTTTCCATCTTTAATTCCTCCTCAGACTGATCACAACACCTACATCAACACCAATAGGTTCAATCATCTTAGTTACCACTTTTAAGATTAGAAATATCACTTACAAAAGGAATCTCAACAACATATCCATCATGCATAGACTCCTCCATGTTGTCAATGGATTTAACATCAAAAATTCAATTTGCAATTAATTCAACATTAGAGATCTAACTTGATATTTGTGCAAACACCTTGGTCGATTAAGAATGTACACTATTCAATCCAATGTTTAGACTAAGTTATCGAAAACTAGAGCTAGTCATTTCATAAGTATGTTATATTTAGATTGAATTGCAACCTGAAATGCTAAAAGAAGATGTTAGCGGGGTAGTCCCTAAAGTCTTGGACCCTCACACAAAGATGAGGGACCTTTTAGATGCAATGCATGTTTTGCAAAACATGCTCTTGTTGTAGAATTCAACGACATGTACACATTTATTAAACATACGAATGGGAAATCTCGAGGTAGGCAAGTGAGCTGCCATGACGACTAGGAGAAAAAACACATACATGTTTTAAAGAATCAAAACACGTACACATTTTGTAAATCATGGTTTATTCCCCAATCATGCCCCTAACACCCCTCCCCAACCCATTAACACCCCATATCCAACTCCCTAACACCCCCTCTTCAACTCCCCAACACCCCCTACCCCTAATCACCCACACCCCCTCTCCAACTCCCTAACACACCCCCAACCTCGTAACTTCCCCATAACCCCCTAACACCCCCTCTCCAGCACCCCCCCCCAATCCCCTAACAACCCCTCTCAAAATCTCTAACACCCCTTACCCCTAATCACCCACACTCTCCACCTACCCATCTCTCTTCCCCTAGGCCCCTAACACCCCCTCCCTACTCTCTCTCTCTCTCTCTCTCTCTCACCCCTTTCCTCCTATCCCTAACCCTTACTAACCCCTTCTCTCACTCTCTTTCTCCTCTGCTCCACTAAGCTCCAATACTCTAACACCCCTATGTATCTACCTCTAACCCCTTAACCATTTCCCTCTCTCTATACCTCTAACCCCTTACCACCCCCCTTTATCTCTCTCTCTCTAACCAAACACCCACACTCCCCAACTATACACCCCTTTCTCTTTAATCACCCTATTCCCCAAACTCATACCCCCCCCCCCCTCTCTCTCTCTCTCTCTCTCTCTCTCTCTCTCTCTCCCCTATTCCCCTTAACTCTTCCTAACCCCCTATCTCTTACTTCCCTATTCCTAAAACTACACATAACCTCCACCCCTCTCTCTCTCCTCCAACACCTTAACACATCACCACTCCATTCTCTCTCTCTCTCTCACACACACACACACACATCCCTATGCCTTCCCATACCAATAACACCCCTCTCTCTCTAATTCCTTATCTAACTCTATTTCTCCCA
>LPNX011136225.1:422290-455241 GCA_001517045.1 Pseudotsuga menziesii | reverse complement strand
AAACTTATTGGGTACTCAGACTCAGATTTTGATGGCGATAAGGAGACATGAGTATCAACTTTTGGATACACTATGAGTCTTGGATCAGCAGCTGTCTCATGGAAATCACGCAAACAGTCAGTTCCAGCAGATTCAACAACAGAAGCAGAATATGTGGCTGCAGCTGAAGCAATGAAAGAAATAGTATGGCTCAGGAAGATACTTGAAGATTTGCAAGAAAAACAAGAAAACTCCACTCCATTATTGGTCGACAATACTTCTGCAATCAAGCTGGCTAAGAATCCTAGATTCCATGATCGAACCAAACACATCAACACAAAGTATCATTTGATTCGACATCATGTAGAGGCCAAGACAGTCCATCTTCGACATTGTTCCACAAATGATCAAATTGCAGACATCTTCACCAAAGCGCTTGGACGAGAAAAGTTTGAAAGATTCAGAAACATGCTCGGACTTACGAACACCCCTTCGGATTAAGAGGGGGATTGTTAGAATATAATCCGTAGGGATTATATATTTTGTAAATAAATAAATAAAACTAATAGTAGGAAGCCGAAAAGGCTGGACGGAAGGTGAAACACAACCGTCACATGAATGTATAAATGAATGCATTAGCATTGGAATAATATTGAATCGGGAGTTATACCTATCATTTATATTAACATTTAAAAAATGTAGAATTGAATATATGTTTTAGTTGGATATATTTATTTTGTATATTAACATTTTTTTAAAATGTATAGTTGAATATATGTTTTAGTTGAATATAATTATTTTTTATATTTTAACATTTAAAAAAATGTATAGTTGAAAATATGTTTTAGATAATGATTAAAATAATGAACAATCAAATAGACCTATTTTTTTAAAGGTTTGTTTTGTGGTATAATTAGAAGTATTTTTGTGAAAATGGAAATAATATTTATCCAAGATACTTTTATCCCAAAGAAAAGGTAAGATAGGATCTAAAAGATTAATCATTTTTTAATTTTTTACAAATTAATTAAGTTATTCTAATTATAACAACTTAATGGTGGATTTATCGTATTTAGTGAGGGATCAAATATCTTAGGTACAATTGTGTCTTCAAGTTTTTGCAATGTAAAAAATGGTTGCACCTTAGGTGATTCTATCCTTCTTGAGATGTAATAGATCTAGAGGTAACATGGAACTAAGTAGTTTTTTTTTTAAATCCATCTATATTAAGGACATAGAGGAATAAAAACAAAACTAAAATACAAATCTAACAATGTTTAAAATATAAAGATTAAGAGGGATATATGCTAGGTTATTTTATTACTATATAGTATTATTATTACACTTGATAAACCTAGATACATACTCATTACTCAATGTAAGGAGAATAACGAGAAATGAGGGAAGTGGAACTTGAAACAAAATCTATGTGTCCATACATGATGCATATGTGGTATAGTTATGTGATAGTCACACCATTCTATAATAACAATATTATATGTTATAGATTTTATGTGAAACCATTCATGGGCTCAAGTTCCACTAAACTATATTGTAGATAAGGAAAAAGAATTCAAATATGAGTGTCTATGTAAATAAGGATTCTACGCAAAAATGGTGGTTGATTACTCTTAAAATAGAGTTGTACCACGATGTAAATGGAACTAATATCATTACTCATATGAAACTGATACCCTCAAGGGGCCACGTGTGGTTGGTGGATACAATCTTCTTAGGATTACATGGCTAAAAGATTATTTTTGGGACAAAGGATCAAGTTTCTTTCTATGACCATGTCTAAGGCCCCAAGGCCCCAAGACATGGACACATAATGCCATGAATATCTCTATGAGGTTATGCATGGTTATTAGATACATTTTTCATGGCTATGGATGCCTTAATGATTTTTTTAGGGAGAAATTAATTGTATTATTCGCTAGAACATCATTCCTAGGCAATGAGACATGTAGATACTACTAAAAAGGACATGATGAAATTGGTATCTCAATCATAGGAAAATTATACCCTCGGGAGGCCATGTGTTGTTGCTTAAGGCTATTGTTTCATCTCTATATGAATAAATTGTTCCTTTAGGGCTTCGTTCAAGTATCCCCCCTTGATAATGTCCATGGCCTTAAATTCCCAATACTTGGATACATGGCACCATGGATACTCTTGTGAAGTCATATGTGGTGCTTAAGGAATTTATCATGTTTGTAGATGCTTCAATGGTTTCTTTAATTCCAAAGGCATCGTATTCTTCCATATAACAACATCCTCAATAACTGAGTGATGTGTGTACTACTCAAAACCACCTAATGGTAATTGCATCATCAATCGTAGGACACTTATACCCTTAAAAGGTTATTTGTGGTTGGTGGAAGGAACATTCTTAGTCATTAATGACTACACGATTCCTTTAGGGCCCAAGGTTCATATGTCCTCCATTAACCATGTTGAAGGACCCAACATGTAGATACATAGTACCATGAATCCCATTATGAAGTCATGCGTGATGCTTCGATACATTGTTCATGGATTTTGATGCATCAATGATTTTCTTATGTTCAAAGGCATGGTATTATTCCTTACAACATAATTCCCAAGGCCATGACATGTGCACATACTAGTCAAAACCATCTAATGGCACCAACATCCTCAATCACAGGCTAATATTACTCTTTGGAAGCCATGTGTGTTTGGTGGAGGAAACCTTCGTAGCCTTGGATGCCTAGAAGATTCCTTTAGGTCCCAAGATTTATGTCTCCTACATTGATCGTGTCAAAGGAACTAAAGACACAAGACTTGCATACATAGCACCATGGAAACCCTTGTGAAGTCATTCGTGGTTATTTGAGGCATTGTTCATGGATATGTGTGCCTCAATGTATTCTTTAAGGCCTAAGACATTTTCTTCTTCCCTAGAATTCCATTCTTAATGCCCTAAGACACCTACATAAGGATATTTATTTCTTCCTATGACTCCAATTGATGACTTGAGATCCATCCCACTATGCAAAAACGCTCGATTGTGCATATATCCACTTTAAAGGGTGTATTTTATGTTTCATGGTTTTGATCATTTCCCATTACGTTAATGATCTTATCTTAGTGTATAATCTTATCTTATTGAGATCCATACCTGATCAATCCTAATTCGTCGTCGGGCTATGTCCTTCCTAGAATATTTTTGTATGTGAATATTGGTTCATCGATTTTCGAATGAGATCTTGACACCATCCATTTCAGTCGTTAAACATTAGTTCATAAACATCATCTGCATCAATTATGAATCAAGTCATGAGTTTGAATACATCAGATTTGAAACCATGAGGGGTCTATTCTTTTCTTCATGCCAAGCTTCCAAGGACAATATAAACCCTCAACTCCGCATTCCCCTCGCCTTCACTCTATGCTACCCTGCTAAAGTCCACGATGACAGCGTTGAAGACCACAATGCCAATAGCAGGAAATCGTGAGGGTCTGGTCTTTTATCCATGCGAAGTTTCCCAGGATGATATAAAACCTCAACACCACATTCCCATTGCATTCACTATGTGCTACTCTGCTAAATTCGGCGACGACAAGATTGAATACCATGATGCCAATCGCAGGTAGTTTGACATGCTTTGGCGCCCACATATGGATTTTTAGTTTTTTTTTTAAATTGGTGTAAAATGATTTTTTTCAAATTCTAATCTAAGGTGAATAGATGATTAAAAAAAATGAGTACTAAATGACACATGGATGGAATGCACACATTTTACTTTTTAGTTTTTCAAATTTAGTGTGAAATGATTTTTTTCAAATTTTAATCTAAGGTGAAGAGATGGATAAAAAGAGTGAGTATTGAATGACACATGGATGGAATGCATGAAATATGAATTAAAATATTATCATAAGTATTTTTCTAAGGAGATGAACCAAATAGATTATTTGTCTTAGCTTAGACACTAAATGTAAAAAAAAATCACTTGTTGTAGCTTGTTTGAATGAGACTTTAAGGAAAATTGTTTCTATAACTTTCCATCTCCTAGTATGGTACACCATAATATGGATTTGTAAGATTAATCATTTGTGTAAAACAATGATGAATAGATTTCTAACCCTCAAGAGAAATGATAACTTTTTCTTAAAGCTCATCAATTGCCATAAATAAATATTTATGGGGGCAAGGAATGCTATTGAAAGTAACCTTACAGTGACGTTAACATAGACAATGAACTACAACCAATTGTATTATTTTCCTAGGCATCATAACGGTGGCCCTTCAATGAATAACCAATAATAATGGAATTTCATGACATGAACATCTTATTTAGGAAACTCATACGGCCTAAGACCCTATGTGGCCTTAAAGTGCATGGTCAAAAGTCACCACACATACTTATAAAATTAATTTTGGCTTATATGTGTTGCATGGTCACCACTACAAGTTTTCATGCACCGATGATGGTTCTTGATGGCTTAAACATGGTCAAAGGAGACACACAAATTTCTTACGGTCTAAAAAAGGATTTTAGTGCTCATGGACCATGCACTTTGTATGAAACCGCCATGAAATCCTTGTAAAGAGAATGTTTGTCCTGCATGTATTGGATGTGCGTCCTTGTAATGAAGATGATTATTGAGGCCCTAGATGTCGTATTAGGAAGACCAATGTCTTAGGTTTTTGGAGGCTATTCTTGGCTTTGTATGGGATGTTTTTTTGGACGCTAATTGGGACGTTAATTTGGATGCTAATTGGGATGATAATTGTGATGCTAATTGGGACACTAATTGAGGCATTAATTGGGATGCTAATTAGTGTCAACTTTTAAAATGGGATGCTAATTGGGACGCTAATTGGGATGCTAATTGGGACGCTAATTAGGACTCTAATTGGGATGATAATTATTGTCCAAAATAACGTCAAATTTTAAAAATGGACGCAAATAACGCCATCAAAAGCTCCATCTCGTGCAAAAGCGTCCACTTTGTCCAAAAAATGATGAAAAAAACACTAAAAGTGATAGTGGACGCTAAAAAGGAAGCTAAAAGAGACGCTAATCACAGGGTTTTCTTGTAGTGCCCTCTCACTCTTTATCTCTCATAATTCCCCCCCCCCCTACAAATTACCACTCCATATGTCTCTCTCTACCCCAACCCCATACACCTTCTGTAATGTCCCTTTTTTGAAATTTTTGAGAAATGCACAAATTGGGCAAAATTTGAGCTTAACTAGTCATGACTCTAGAGGGTTCCAACTTTCACCAAATGGTACCGAATTTGAAAGGAGATGGTATGGTGAGTATTAAAACATCCCAAGGTGTGTTATGGATACTTTGTATCAGACTTTAGACCTCTGCAAACTTGTTTGGGGCTAATTATAAAAAGACCAAAATTACTAGGAAATCGTGTTCAAATCCCCCCAAGGGTGATGGCCAACCTAGCTCTCCAAATCAAGTACGACCCTCCCAAATTTCAGAACAGAGTATGGGAATGAGTATGAGACATCAATTACTTTCCTTAATAATGTTTATTAATTTCTACAAGTGGATTATGGTTTGCAACATTTGTAGGGTAACTTTCATAGAAATTGCCTAAGGGAAATTTGCATTACTAGCTAGACTTTCACATAGGAAAGGTAGAATCTATGGTTCTGAGAGTAATATGAAACATGGTGGTAATATATGGAATACAAATGTCTTCCAAACAAGGATAATTTTAGGGGTGAATTTTAGCCCATGGGCTATTTTTAGGGGGTTTTCTCCAAAAAAGATTCGCCATTTTGCATTTTTTCAAGCCCTGTTTCGCCCAATTTTGATGGGGTAAACTTTTTTCACCATAAAAATTGCCAAATTATTATATAAACGATATAAAATCCTTGGAAATTAAAATAATTTTTGAAAAATATTGCCAAACATTTTATAGTTGGCGTTCTAAGAATTGGTAAGATTCGCTAACATTTATACACTTTTAAATAAGTATGGTTCCTTAAAATCATCCCTGTTTCCAAACTAGCATAAAACTCAAAGGAAAACCCTCCCACAAATCTGATACAATACTCCTCCAATATTGGAGCCAAAGTCATGGAAACTAGTGATTCAATGGCATTGGAATACAAGCTTTTCACACATGATTTTATTGGATTTCGACCCACAGAGGTTGTGGACATGAAATTACAGAGTAATAAATCATATATGTCTGTCACAACATCCTCAAACTCATGGAATATCTCTGATACAAATCTGGTATAAAACTACTTCAAGATTGAAGCCAAAATCCATGAAGACTAGTGATACAAGGGCATGAGTATGCAAGTTTCTCATACACATATTTCTGATATTTCAAATTATGGAGCATGCGGACATAATATTACATATAAATACACCATATATTGCTTCCCCATCATCATAAACTCATATAAATGTCCTCATACAAATATGATATAAAGCTACTTCAATATTGAAGCCAAATCCATGAAAACTAGTTATTGAAGAGCATGGGGAATGCGAGCCTTTCATACATGTATTTCTGAGATTTCTACTTATGGAGAATATGGAGATTATATTACAGATCCATACATCATAAATCAAATCGTTGTCATCAACTATCCTCAGCAAGGCACAAGAATCACTCCAACAGGTGCGCCATCAAATGTGAGTGTGGGGAAATGGAGAAGAAGGAACGAGAGAATGGGTAGATAGATGAGAATTCGAATGTAGGACCTTCAAACTGAAAATAAAACTCCTTCATTAATCTACCATGATAGTTCTTAATGGCGTCTCCATCAAGCAACTTGGAAATGAATCCAACTCCCTCGAAATTGGTTCACTAACAGGGTAAGTGTGCACTTACCGTGCAATGGACAAGAAAAAGCTCTCCAAAATGACAAAGGCCAATTAAAAAATGATCCAAAACTATTCTCCTTCCTCATGATATCCTTTTATTAACTTCATGATGCCTCCTAAGGTCGAATCTCTCTCCAACTCATCTTAGTGGTTTAGTAACTCTCATGACACTTGTCTTCCTCTTCATGCTCCAATTATTTCCCCAATTCAAATGGATGCCTCTAACTTCCAAATTTGACCTTTGGTGTCTAGTTTTATCCCTGACATGTCATATGTGTCATATGTCAGCAATCATTTCTAAATATGTCATACTTGTCATAGAGTCTTCCATCATTTGTTGTCATAGAGTGCATAGAATCTCCTTTCAAGTGGCACACCTTGTCTTCTAGTCTCTTCCTCTTCCATGGGAGTTACCCTCCTTTACCAATTCAACTACCTTGGATAATTATATGATATTTGACTCTAAATTACCATTCAATAATATTGCATTACCCATGTGTTCTAATTTGGATGAATATCATGCCAAGTGTGCAGTGAATCTAATCACCCAAAGTCTTCACAAGCTTCCAAGGGTCTTCATTAACTCATGCCACATTATTTTCTTATCATTTATCATTTATGTGACCCATTTAAATGTGAATATGGTAAACTAATGTCTGTTTGGGTCCCATAGCCCCTTATTACAAAATTTATGTCTCCATCTCAACCTATGGAACTAGTAGGTTGGTGAAACATTATTTGCAAATAGCCTTATTTTAAAATTATTTAATAAGGGACATAAAAAATCCTCCCAACTCAAGAATGCGTGTCCTCAAGCAATTCCAAGTTTGTATGCTGAAAAAAAAAAAATTTCCCAAGTGGCATCCTCATATAGTACTCCTTCCCTTGCACCAAGTTCTCTCTTATGGTTCTTCTCATTGAGTTTATTTCGCTGCAACTTGAGTAGTGGCACTCATGTATTGCAATTTTGTGTTCCCAAAAGTAAAGAGATGGGGATTGTGCATATTGATATATCCTGTAACATCACCACTAACGCCAAAAGTATTAATCAAATCCATAAAAATGAAATTCATGCAAATAATCTTTACCTCCATATTTTGGAAACCTTTTCTGAACTTTCACCCCTTTTTGCTTCTATATAATTCTTTGAAGTTGGTGTTGAGTTACCAAACTTTGAGTTCCTTAATATTATAAGAAAATATAAGAGAGGAACCACCATGCTTGTTGCTGCACTACTCTGATTACAATCATCTTCTCAAGTGGTGAATAAATCTCCAATGTTGCTTGTTGCCCCCATAATTGAAACCAATGAGACCAAAAATGATCCCAGGGTCCCATATGATCCTGATACATGCATGGTGTGAAATGTCTATGATGAAATTTCATGAAAACCAAGCATGTGAAAATTGAATCCATCTCTCAAAAGGTCTCCCACATAGGAAACTGGAACACTGCTCTGCAAAGATGAACTCAAATAACTAAAGGTTGGGTTGCTTTCTCAAACCAACAACCAACTGCTGCTCCAAGTGAGATGAAACCAAGCAATTCCAGGATCCCATTGCTAGTATTACACCCTTCTAAACATCATGAGTACAAAATATAGATCATTAAAGTACATAATAACATCATACAAATGTACATCAAGAAGGTACATCATCAAAGAATCATGAAAGTGCTTGTACATCCAAGTAAGTAGATCACTATGTGGCCCATACACACAAGCATCAAGTATTATATCAGATCTTCCCCAATGACATAGGTTTAGGATCCCATGTCCCATAATGTTGCTCCAAAAATATATAATGTGCATCAATATAATCACCCATGTGTTCTTTCATCCAAGAAGTGAATGAAGAACCTCCACCAAAATATGAACCAAATAAGGAGAAAAGCAAACATGAAGACTTCAACTGGCTCAAAGAAGTCTCATCAATACACCCATGAATATGTATATCATCATGAAATAACAGAGTGTGTTTCTGCCAACAATAATGTTCTTCAATCATATATATCTTCACCCAAGTGTGGGATGAAGTTCCTCCAACATCAAATGGACTAGGCAAGGAGCAAGGAAAATCATGAGTCTCCAAGTGACTCAAGTGAATACCATAGGTGCACCCATTTAGATGTGTATCGTCATAATGAAACAAAGGATTCTGCTCAAAATGTAAATAAGTTGGTGCTCTAATAATGTCATTTTCAAAAGGAAATATAGAAGTTTCATACTTTTCATGTGGCACCATTAAAAAGAAACCTTTCACCCATACTTCATTAGGATGAATGCTGCAAAATTTGGAAGTGTAGGATGTAGGAGAAAGAACCAACTCACCCAAAGGATTATAAAGTGCAAAATTTTCATCATGTGGAGGATCCATATGGGTTGTATTATGCACCTCCCTTAAAAATGCAAATCTTTCCTCATGGGTTGGTTCCAAGGTGGTGGAATCATGCACTTCTTCAAAAAGTGTGTAACCATTTTCAAGAGGCAACTCAAGTTCCTCTTCCACCACAACTAGTGATTGCCTCTCATCAATGTAATAATCAAACACATCAAGAACCTACAATTTTTCATGTTTCTCATGATCCATGATGTCATGATAATCCTCCAAGCAATCTACCATATGAAAATCTGAAACATAAGAGGAAGAACAAGTATCTTGCAACCTCTCAAGAAGTTGCTCATTTTGAATTTTGAGCTTATGATTATCTTCATTATTCTTTAAGTAGGATTCATGTAACCATTCACTAAGCTCAATGACATTTTTTCTGTAAAAAAACAAAGACATGAAATTACCTTTGATGTTGCAAAATGCTCTTTGAATCTTCTCCATGTCTTCAAGGAATGATGGCTCATCCAATTAAGAAACTTTCCAACAAGAATTTGATACCAATGCTTGAGTGTCATGGAGTATGATAAGGTAATATTGGATATCCCTTTCACTCTTCTTCAAATACCCTTCAATGAAGGACGGTTCATGATACTGAACCTCCTCTTCTTCTTTCTGCTTGATTTGATCAACTTCTTGAAGCTCAAGTGGTGATGGGGAAGTTGATCTTGGTTCTTCATTATCTTTCATAAGGTATCCATCTTCATGCTTATGAGAACTTTGTATTGTAGCAACATTTTCCAATCTGATCTCTATGTCACCAACATAGAGTTGTGAGCACTCATGAGTAGGTACTCCTTCACAGTTCAAGTATCCAGTAGTAGATTCCCTTTGGTCCATGTCCACAGTAGAATGTGTCTCATAATTATATTCTATAGTTTCAAGGGACTCTTTTTCATTCTCATGTGATGTTTCCTCATCTTTTTCAAAGTCACTTGGGAGTGACTTTCGATCCTCATAATGTAATGTTTTTTTTGTTTCACCAGCCACAGAACTTGGTGGCTCCTTGGTTTCTTCCATACTTGTGCATTGCTGATTATTCCTTAATGAGTTCTCATTTTCCTTCTTGTAAACAATACATACTTGATGAGATGCTCTTGGAAAGAATATTTTTCATGAATATCCCATATTATATTTTGATACCCCTGGTAGCATGCTTCGATATCTTTGACTGTAATTTCTTCTTCCCTTGACGGGGGAGGAAGGAAAGTGGGCTTGGTGGGTTGATTATGAAACCAAGAAATCTATGCAAAATTTTATTCAATGGACGGTGTTAATTCATAGGTGCAAGGACCATGCTCTGATACCACTATAATGTCCCATTTTGGAAATTTTGGAGAAATGCACAAATTGGGCAAAATTCAAGCTTAATTAGTCATGACTCTAGAGGGTTCCAAATTTCACCAAATGGTCCCAAATTTGAAAGGAGATGGTATGGAAAGTCTTAAAACATCCCAAGGTGTTTTATGGATACTTTGTATCATACTTTATACATCTGCAAACTTATTTGGGGATAATTACAAGAAGACCAAAATTAATAGGAAATTGTGTTCAAATCCCCCCAAGGGTGATGGGAAAACTAGCTCTCCAAATCAAGTTCGACCCTCCTAAATTTCATAATAGAGTATGGGAATGAGTATTAGACATCAATTATTGTCCTTAATAATTTTTATTAAGTTCTGGAAGTGGATTATGGTCTGGAACATTTGTAGGGTAACTTTCATAGAAATTGCCTAAGGGAAATTTGCATTACTAGCTAGACTTTGACATAGGAAAGGTAGAATATATGGTTTTGAGATTAATATGAAACATGGTGGTAATATATGGAATAAAAATTTCTTCCAAAATAGCATGAAACTCAAATGAAAACCCTCCCACAAATCTAATACAATACTCCTCCAAGATTGAATCCAAAGTCATGGAAACTTGTGATTCAATGGCATGGGAATGCAAGCTTTTCACACATGAGTTTATTGGATTTCGACGCACAGAGGTTATGGACATGAAATTACAGAGTAATAAATCATATATGTTTGTAACAACATCCTCAAACTCATAGAATATATTTGATACAAATATGGTATAAAACTACTTCAAGGTTGAAGCCAGAATCCATGAAGACTAGTTATACAAGGGCATGCGTATGCAAGCTTTTTATACATGTATTTATGATATTTAGACTTACAGAGCACATGGACATAATATTACAGAGCCATACATCATATATTGCTTCCTTGCCATCATAAACTCATACAAATATGATATAAAGCTACTTCAACATTTAAGCCAAATCCATGAAAACTAGTTATTGAAGAGCATGAGGAATGCAAGCCTTTCATACATGTATTTCTGAGATTTCGACTTATAGAGCATATGGAGATGATATTACAGAGCCATAAATCATAATGAAAGATTTTTCATCAACTATCCTCAGCAAGGCACAAGAATCACTTCAACAAGTGCCCCATCAAATGTGACTGTGGGGAAATGGAGAAGAAGGAATGAGGGAATGGAGAGATAAATGAGAATTCGACTGTAGGACCTTCAACCTGCAAATAAAACTCCTTCATTAATATCCCATGAGAGGTCTGAATGGCCTCTCCATTAACCAACTTGGATAGGAATCCAACTCCCTCAAAATTGGTTCACTAGTAGGGTAAGTGTGCACTCACCGTGCAATGGACAAGCAAAACCTCTCCAAAATGCCAAAGGCCAATTAAAAAATGATCCAAAACTATTATCCTTCCTCATTACATCCTTTCATTAACTTCATGATGCCTCCTAAGGTCGAATTTCCCTCCATGAGATTCCTCCAACTCATCTTAGTGGTTTAGTAACTCTCATGACACTTGTCTTCCTCTTCATGCTCCAATTCTTTCCCCAATTCAAATAGCTGCCTCTAACTCCCAAATTCGACCCTCTTCATCATCAATGTCAAGGTCCTTGATGTTATAGGGTAATATGAATTGGTGACATTGAGCTATCTAATTAGAGAAGACAATCTCACATATAATTGTTTTAAATTTAACTTCTAAAACACTTATTAAAAAAATTATATACTCTATATAAGTTTATATAACACCTTTCCCTAATTTAAATATATATAAATTCTTTGAGATCTCTAAATAAGTTAATCTAACAAACCCTTATGGGAGTCTAAAGGTTAAAAATCCTCCAAATATCATGGCAAAGAAAAAAAAATATTTAAGGCATACAAATACATGTTAAGAAATCTCAAAATTTTTAGTAAAAGGCTAAGGAATTCAATCCATAAAGGATATTACAATTGATTGGCTTTGTCGATAAAACTATCAATTTAGAGAAAAAAAAAACTTGAGTATTCTAATAAATCTGGTTGAAAATATAACTACATATAAATAATTTATTTAAATTAAAATTAAAATAAAATAAAATAATTTTTTTTTAATTAAGAAAATAAATATTTCATTAAAATTGAATAAAATAAACCAATTTAATAATAATGTCATATTTATTTAAAAATTTCAAACTTTTATAATATTAATTTTATAGATTTATCCGGATCCACATTCAAGCCCAACAAACGATGACTTCATGTAACAAGTTTTTTCTCGAATTCGTTAAAGCTATATTTTCTATTTTTTAATAGAAGATATTTCACTATATGCTTTTAAGACTTTTTCAGAAAATTATTATTTTTGTAAAATCCATTCAACTTTCATCATCAAGGTATATGAGGAATGTGATGACATTTTATTATTTTTTCTATAATAATCATATTATAGACGCGTTTGCAACTGCTCAAAAGCATATTCCTTCCGTGTCAAGTTGAAGCCGTAAAAGAGTTTATATGGAAAGTGTGTTTCATAATTTTGTTCTATGATATAGAGATATTTATGTAAAAAAAACAATTTCGAAAGGGAGTAAACTTTCTATCCGACCATTTGCATCGATCAAACGACTTGGCTCGCGTGAGCTGTCACATCATGCATTTTTTGTCGTCCGATGAGTGTAAATGGTCGGGTAAAAAGTTTACTCCTTTCAAAAGTATAGATGGAGTTTTGAAATTGCCATTGTTCCTTTGGAAATTAAATTAAACATTCCACTTTAAAGAATGGACTCTAGTTTTTTTTTCTTTTTCTTTTATCCTCATGGTTATTAATTTAATATAATGTTATATTTAATCTTTTTTGTTTGTTGGATATGCTTATTATGTGGGGTATGTAGTAATGAATTTTTGGTTAGAATTTCAACCTAGGGGTATCTAATCCGTCAAAGTCACTTGAGGATGGTACCTTGTCACACTAACTCTTAATATGACTTGATTTTTCGATGTCTTCTTCCAACTAGCTCACCCCTAAGAAAAAATGAACTCGAGTCGTTCTATGAGGAGACCCACACCTTAAACGAATGAGCTAGCAAGAATTAACTCATTGTTAAGAGAACATGGAGCTGGGCTTTGATCCACTTATATATTCAAAGGCCACAAGATCATGTAATACAATTTATTTGGATGGAAACACACGTTCGACCACTACCTCAAGGTACCCTATTGAAATTAACATTGGATGGAAACACACGTTCGTTCAACCTTCATTAAAATTAAACCTTGCCAACGAAAAAATCATCTTTCTTCACCAATAAATCCAACTCATTTGAACAATATTACACTTAATCTTATTTAAAAGCATTTATTTTAAAATTTTATTTTATATTAATATTTTTTTTTAACATAAATTTAAAAACAAACATTACTTGCATGTTTAAAAAAAACATTGCTTCCAATCAATTAAACCTTTTTTTATTAAAAATATATATAATACTTACTCTCAACTTCTTTTCACACAAAATAAAACATTTAAAGCCCAATTATTATTAAAGATTATAAATAAAGCTGAACCTCATAAAGTCCCTAAGCATGGTTTTGGTGAAAATGTGAATGATCTAATTATCCATAGTAAATAAGGATGAACCCGATAAAGTCCCAAAGCATTGTTTAGGTAAAAATATCAATGATCTAATTGAGTGAGAATGTCATCATTTTAAATTGCATAGAGGTTTGAATTTTTATAAATAAATATGGTTAGTTTTTTTTTAAATCAAATTAAATTTTTTTAACAAAATATTTATTATTTTTTTTTTATAATAAAAATATAATTTTAATATAGTTTTGAACCATTTTAATATTTTTTTTCTCATTAAATAATTGTGCATTTGCATTTTAAAAATACATCGTTGACACTTTAATATTAATATTTTCATTAAAAGATTTTTTAGCCAAAAACATTTTGAAATTTTGAATATAGTTTTGAACCACTTTAATATTATTATTCTCATCAAATGATTTCCAATAAACTATTGTGCACTCAATTATGTATTTGCATCTTTAAAATGCATCGTTGACATGTTGATTACCCATTTTCACTTAATATCATTTTGGGATTTTGAAATTTTGAATATAATTAAAACCACTTTAATATTATTATTCTCATCAAATAATGAGTTATTGTGCACTCAATTATTTGTTTGCATCTTAATGAGTAAACTTTCTACCCGACCATTTGCATCGATCGAACGACCTTACTCGCGTGAGCTGTAAACTTTCTACCCGACCATTTGCATCGATCGGACAACCTGACTCGCGTGAGCTGACCATTTGCATCGATCGAACGACCTTACTCGCGTGAGCTGTAAACTTTCTACCCGACCATTTGCATCGATCGGACAACCTGACTCGCGTGAGCTGACAGCTCACGCGAGTCAAGTCGTCCGATCGATGCAAATGGTCGGGTAGAAAGTTTACTCCATATTTTAAAGATGCATAGTTGACATGTTGATTACCCATTTCCACTTAATATCTCTGAGTCTTTTAACTCCTGGTCTTTTTATTCTTGTTTCTTCATTTCCTTTATTTGTCAGCTCACACGAGTCAAGTCGTCCGATCGATGCAAATGGTCAGGTAAAAAGTTTATTCCATATTTTAAAGATGCATAGTTGACATGTTGATTACCCATTTCCACTTAATATCTCTGAGTCTTTTAGCTCCTAGTCTTTTTATTCTTGTTTCTTCATTTCCTTTATTTAATAGCGATGAATTTGTTGAACGACAACACCTAGATATCTCTTTACTAAGATTTTAACACTCTTTTATAAAAAATTATATTTATGTAACATTGAGTGTGTTTCATTTATGAAATGTCATTCTTTTTGTTATATGTTTATGCTAAATAGATTAAATTTAAGATACTAGATTGCTTTATTCTTTTTGTTATATGTTTATTCTATGATAGATTAAATTTAAGATATTAGATTGCTTTATTCTTTTTGTTATATGTTTATATTTTTAAGATATTAGATTGCTTTATTCTTTTTGTTATATGTTTATATTACGATAGATTAAATTTAAGGTATTTGTGTGATTTTCATTTATGCAATATTATTCTTTTTTATATGTTTATGTTATAATAGATTAAATTTAAAATATTATATTTCTTTATTTTTTTTAATATGTTTATGCTATAATAAATTAAATTTAAAATATTAGATTGCTTTAATAATTTGAATTACTCCTCCTTTAAATCAATGAAATTAAAGCTTGAATATGGGTGTTGTGCATACCATATTTAATTTACTTTTAAAAAGTACAAAAGCTTGGTCCCGTTTTACTTATCATAAGGCTAAATTGAATTTTATTATAAGGCTAAATTGAATTTTATTATAAGGCTAAATTGAAGTTTTTGAGATAATTCTTCAAGTTTGTCTTCATAGTTGTGTGATGCTTATGCTTCATGATATAAAATTGTTGTCATGGCTCGGCAAGAAAAGAGTGTCTTCATTTATAGCATCCTCTTACTATGCTATTTATCTTTTATTTTTCCTTGGCCTTAGCAATAGGTTTTGAATTCTTTTGAGACCTTTTATTTTCCATGATACAAAATTCATTATGTAGCATTAACATGGAAATCCATTGCATTACTTGACCTTCTATTCAGGTTCAATAGCTTGGCGAGAGAACATGCTTTACAATGGAAACTTGTTACCAATCACCCAATGTATGGGTTTTAGACTTTTAGCTTCCTTGAGTTTATTAATGGCATGGGAGTTCCCAGGATGTGGGTGTTAATATTGAAATTATGACCACAAAGTCAACAGTGCCACCTAGTCATCTGCCTGACGTCACCCGCATGTCACTTGCCTCAATGGTTGCGCGCATTAATTCCCCGACTGGACGTGGAGACCTCATGGAAGCTGGAATGTACGAGGCCGTCACCTTGTCGTTGGCTCTTCTTAACGAGCCTCCCTGTCTTATGGGTCGTCACGCCAAAGGCTCAAGGCCCCGACTTCCTTGTCATCCTCGCCATTTTCCCATCGCTCTCTCCCGGTTCAACTTTCTGCTCTCTACAACTCTGCTCTTGGCTCCCAGCTCTCGACCTCCCTTTGTCGACTTGCAATCTCTCGATGACAGCGAGGCACTCCACGTCGCAGACGTGCGGGGAGAGGTACCCATGCTGAATGCCCAGCCCTGCTCAATGCACAAGCTAGCAGTGAAGGTTTCGATATCAAAATTCCCGACTCTGTGCTCACCATGTTCAATGATTGGGAGGATGAGCTCTCTAGTTCCCTCAATGTTGTTGGCCACACTCCTGAACGTCATAGAAACTAATGGGTCATTAAGAATCTCCTGCTTCGCTTCTCTACTTAACCCCTCCCTGATGGCGTCCTTCTTCCACCTCCTTCACCTGATATTCCCTTGTCTCCCATTGACCTCCCTGTTTCTACCTTTGCACCCTCCCCCTCCACCATTCCCCCTGTGGTCCCCATGGACAACAAACCTTCCTCCCGGCCGCTACAGAGCCGAATGAAATCTTTCTCAACCAGTAAATGTTCCCCCAATTCGGCCAAGGTGATGAAAACAACACCCCTCCCGGTCAAAAGTCCTCAAGCAAGCAAAAGTGAAGCCACGGCAGTGAAGAAGAAGACACCTCCAGCGACGATGATGCCTTTGATGATAATGATGTGCCAAGCGAGCCAATCTTTGCAGGTTTCGGGTGCCCCATCATCGAGGAGTCGTACCACAAACCTTAGACATGTTTCTTTTCTTAGGATTCTCTTTTTGTTATGTTACAGGGTCTTTGGCATTTTCATGTCACGAATTGTAGTCTGACAAACATGTTTTATGTAAATGGACACACTCTCTTCTTTTTGGACCTGTTTTCCCTCACTGAGGGAGGGTCTGGTAGAATTTTTAGGATTACCTATTTCTTAAAGGCAGGAAAAACTGCTAGTCCTGCTTGCTCCTCTTAGTAGGACTGTGTCTATGATTTGTAACACTTTCTGTACCATTATTACCTTTACTCGATAGATTAGCTCCTAAACTTACAAAAAAAAATGGCATGGGAGTTGAGGAGATGATGAGGATGTTAATCTCTACGTACATTCCCCTGAGAGGAAGTGGCTTGGGAAAAGTCGATGAGTTCCTTTCCCAATGCAATTGCCTAAAATTATTCAACATCGATCTAGAACATTAGTTGCCAATTGGAACATCGAGCTAGAACATTAGTTACCAATTGTAACATCGAGCTAGAACCAAACTATAGTTAGTTTCCATTTGCAACATCAAGCTAGAACCAAACTATAGTTAGTTGTCAATTACAACTTTGAGACATAAGTAACTTTACGACGCCTTTGCAACTCCACAAACATATTTATGACGCCTTTGCAACTCCACAAAAGCAAATTTCGTTTTCATGTCAAGTTGAAGCGTTCACACGGATGATGTAATAGTGAGATGTTAAATGATAGAGACTAGAGTGGGGTATTTATGTTTGAAAAATAACGAAGAAAGTATAGTATTAAATTTATAAAGTATTAGACCTTTTGCTTTAAAGAATTGATTTAATATTAAATTATTGATAGGTAAAACAATTGACTTAATATTAAATTATTGATGATTTTAGTTTTATCTTATGATTATTAAATAATATTATCTAATAGAATGGGACAAGTAATTTCATTTCACTTAGTGGGATAATCTTATTTTAGAATTTTGTTTTAAAATTATTTTTTTTTGACATAGATTTTAAACTTAAAAATAAAAAATCAAACCCAAGTCTTCTACACAAATTTGTAATATTTGAATATAAGAATTTGACTTAAAATATTAAATTAGAATCTTCTTTTAATATTTGAATATAAAAATTTGACTTAAAATATTAAATTAGAATCTTCTACAAGGTATCTACTATTATTAACTTTGTCTTCATTCTCCTAATAAACATTGCTTCCAAGTCAAACAAACCATTTTTTTATTAAAAGTGCAAGTCATACTTACTCTCAACTTCTATAAAAGAAACCATTTTTTTTTGGATTAAGATTGTATGTGATACTTCCTCTCAACTTTTTCAAAGAAACCATTTTTTGATTAACATTGTATGTGATACTTCTTGTCAACTTCTCCACATGCAAAATAAAACATTTAAATTCCAAAAATTGTTGAGGATTATGAACCAATCATAAAAATGAATCCCACAAAGTCTTAAGACAATGTTTAGGCGAAAAGGCCAATAATATAGAATATTGTCATTTTTTAATTGAATAGAGTAAAGGAATATTAAGTCTACTACATCTACACAGTTTTATGTTTTTAAGGATAGAGAAGTTTTACCAAAAAGTCAAACCAAAGTCTTTAGCAAGATTCGCATTATCTTTAACTTTAACATTGTTTCAATAACTTGCACACAAGAGTAACTATGGGTTTAAGTAATAAGAATTTAGCATGTTGAGGTGGCCATAGCTCATTGAAGGTAGTGGTGAGTAGTTGAATGTATGAGTGGCCCATAACATGACTCTTATGCTTACCAAAATAATTAGGGAATTGCCCGTAATCTATTATGAAAGCATTTACTTTTGCATGGGAGAGGATCAAGGTTTAAATCGATCCACATTAATACAGAAAAAAGGTCAATAGCACCTCACTCATTAGTCAAAAAAGTATTTGTACATACCAAAAAACGACTTGATTGATGTTATGATTCTAAGATACAAATCAAAGACCAACTTAAACAAACTAAACTAATGTAGTTGTGGGTGAAGAAGTGTGAATATAAATGAAGGCAATGAATGAAAAAGATGTGCCTAAAGCAAGTTAAAATGTCACAATGTTTTTGTGATTGTGTAATTGTTAGGTACAATGTTCTATGACAGTAAGCCCAAGAATTAGAAAATGGCTAACATGTTCCACTTTGTATCATACATAGTATAGATAGTACATTTCAAATACAATAATCTATATTTAATTAATTGAGATAATTTGGTGACATAATTATCAATGGAATCGTTGTTCATCTTCTCGGCACACTAGTTAGACATCCATAAAAACCACGACAACAATTGGTATCTAAGGTGCACTAACAACATTAGAACATGACTCGTGGGATGCAATGGTGTGCATGTGTGGTGTTTAGGTGTGTATTTAAGATGTTAAGCTTTATACATGTAAAGTAAATGTATACACGTAGTGATGGAACTTGGAGCACATATAGACCTATAGTGTATAATGTTGTCTACACTAAAGGTTGAAAGGGTTTCAAGATTGCCTTCTAACCAAGTAGGGATAAATTAAAGCTTCCGTTGGATCATGAATTACATTCAGCCTTTCTGCAAAGTAGGATGACTTGGGAAAATATGGGGGATGCAAACACGAAATATTTCCATTCTGTGGCATCTGCTTGAAGGAATCAAAATGCCATTTGGGGCCTTTAGGACGATATGGGGAACTTGATTGAAGATGATAAGGGTTTAAAAGATCTTGGTGTCAGGTATTTTTCAAAGATTTTCCAGGATGACAATCAGACTAACATTGTGGCTCAACTGAAGGTTATTCGTTTATTCCCTTCTTTTATTCTTCAGGAGGAATCTGAGAGCTTCACTCACCAAATTACCTCGGAGGAAGTGGAACATGCAGTAAAATCTTTCAAGCGAGATAAAAGTCCTGGACCAGATGGATGGCCGGTGGAATTCTTTTTGGCTTTCTTTGACCTTCTGGGAAATGACCTCTTGAAAGTGGTTGAATTCTCCAGACTGAATGGTAGAGTATTACCCTCCTTGAACTCTACCTTCATTGCCCTCATTCCGAAGAAATAAATGCCTCATACTTTCGCCGACTTCAAACCCATTTCCCTTTGCAATCTAGTATACAAACTTATATCCAAAATTGCGGCCTTACGCTTAAATCCATTCCTGAATAAGTTTATTTCGCCCCAACAATTTGGTTTTTTGAAGAATAGGCAAATAGTTGAACCCATTGCTATCACTCAAGAGGTCTTACACTCAGTGAAGACTAAAAATAAGTGTGCTTTAATTCTCAAGCTGGACTTGTCAAAAGCATTTGACAGGGTGAATTGGTCTTTTCTTAGACTCATCCTTCTTCAGATTGGAGTCCCCCTGGTGGGGGTCAATTGCATTATGGGTTGTTTATCTTCCACAAACTTTTCCCTGCTTGTAAACGGTACCTCCTCCAGTTTTTTTCCTGCCTCCAGAGGTATTAGGCAGGGTTGTCCACTATCTACCCTGTTGTTTATTCTTGTTATTGAGGGGCTCAGTTTATTAATTGAAGATGCTTGAAACAATGGTAGGATCAAGGGTATAAGCATATCATCCTAGCTATCACTTACTCATCTTCTATTTGATGATGATGTGATTCTCTTCTGTTCAGGCACTTTCAAAGAATGGGTTGCATTGAAAGTCATTTTGGACAATTTTTGTACAGCCTCAGGTATGTGTATTAACATGGACAAATCCTGTTTACTTTTCAATAATGTGGATGAGGGGATCTTAAATAGGATCTCTCGTACTCTATCTTTCAAGTACAACCATATATCCCTGGGTTTCAAGTATTTGGGCTATTTCATTAAGCCTCTTGGATATTTGGTAAAGGATTGGCACTGGCTTGTAAAAATTTTTGAAAGAAGAATCCAGCACTAGACCCATCGGTTTCTCTCCCTGGGGGTAGACTTGTCCTGATCAAGGTCGTTCTCACCAGTATGCCTATATATTGGTTGGCTCTTGTTCCTATACCTAAGTCGATTCTAGACAAGCTCAGAAAGTTGATTTTTTCCTTCTGATGGGGTTCATATGCAGAAAAAAGGAAGTTCCACTTAGTGGACTGGTTGTCACTTTCGCAACCTACCTCCCACGGAGATTGGGGTATTAAACATTTGGGCTGGTTTAGTCTCTCCTTGCGTTTGAAAATCTTATGGATGGCACTTAAAGGGACTGGGATCTTGCATCAAATCCTGTCCACAAAAAAATTAAAAAATCACTCTATGGTGACTTGGATTCGACAAAAGTCACTTGTTGTTAATGGTGTCTCAATGATTTGGAAGGGCTTTCTTCTTACTCTTTCCTGGGATGGAAGATGTCTCTCTTGGCTAGTGGGGAATGGGGCAGATACTCTCATTGGCTCGGATCCGATAATGGGCACTGATACCTTGACTGTTTTCCCTCCGGATCTCCGTGAATATCTGGCGGATTATGGCATCACTTCTTTGGCACATGCCCGTAATTTTTCTCCTAAGGCTTAGGGATACTGGCTCGCGGCAGAAGATTTGGAGTTGGGAGGTGAGTGGAAATTATTGTGAGACAAATTTATCTCAGGGCTTGAACATGGCAGAATCAGACTAAACCGTCTACATGATTCTTTAATCTGGACTCACAATTGTCACAATGGGGATATCGTTGCTGCTCTTGGATACGATTTTATTGCAAAACACCTTCGCGAGCCCCCCTCTGATTATAGTCAGTTTTTGGATGTCCTATGGTCGTTCAGCATCCTTTCAAAAATCAGGTGCTTTATTTGGCTCGTTGTTGAGAATCACATTTTAACATGGGACAATCTCTTGAAAGGTGGATGGAAGGGTCTTGGTGTGTGTGTCCTTTGCAGGCATGGTGAAGACTCGGTGCAACATCTCTTCATTGATTGCATCATGACCAAGAGGGTTTTCTCTACTGTATGTGAGCAGTTCTATGCTCCTCCTCTATTAAATTGCTCTGTCAATTCTTTTTTAGAACTCTGGTATAAGAGTTTCTCAGCACACTATGTATTTAGCTATTTGCCTCTTTTTATTTATTGGAGCGTCTGGAAAATGAGAAACAATTGTATTTTTGAGATAAAAAGGCTTCAGTGTTTAGTATCATCCACCAGGTGGAGTCTCTCTTTCACTTATACCCTATTCCGAAGCTAAAGAAGATAAGATGCATTGGAATCAGTCCACAGATCCATTTTCCTTGTGGCTTCTTCGATGGGGCTACTGTAGGGAACATTGGGGGTGCTGGGTTTGTGGTGCTACTGCGTGACTCACACACTCTTGGCTTCTCACTAGGCTATGGCAGGAGCACAAATACTAGGGCAGAACTTCTTTCTCTTTGGGCTCTTCTTGCAGTATCAAAGCATTTGGGGATCCCTCTCCTTACAATCTTTGGAGACTCCTTAGTCATTATAAATTGGGCAAACAAGAATGCTTCCTTGGATTCTCCTTGCTTGGGCCATTGGTGCAATGACATAAGGTACCTTATGTATAACTTCTCTCGGCTGACAATCAAGCATATCTATCGTGAGCATAATCAGCAGGTTGATTGTCTCTCAAAGAAGGCTTTGGTTTTAGATCCTGGATTCGAAAACTTTACCGAGTATCTGGATGGCATGATCATTGATCATGGGAACTTTCAGCTTTTTTAAAGCACGGTGTCGGGACTCAATCCCCTCTTTTTTTTGGCACTCAAACTACTTTTTCTATTGATAGACTGGATCGAATCTTCTTTGAAGAGACTATCAGCCTTCTTATTGTGCTCAGGCGAGATAAGCTTGGTTGTTTAACTTTTGCTTCATGGATCTGCCTGATCTACCTTGGGAAAACATTTATCATTTCTTCTTGTTGAGCGACAGTCCTGCTTGCTTGAGGGCTATTGTTTTTTACTTTTTGCACATGTAGCAAGGATTAATGGATGCTCCTGTATTTCTTAGTGATGAGAGGGATCCCCAAATGTTGTTGTTTACGCAAGACTGAAGCCTGTCTATGAAGGCTGCTTGTATATGATGCCCTTTGATTCATAATATGAATATCAGGGTCTAGTATTTTTTCCTCTTGAAAAAAAAAAGGTAAAAATATGAATGATCTAATTATTCTTTGGGTGAGAATGTCATCATTTTAAATTGCATAGAGGTTTGAATTTTTATAAATAAATATGGTTAGTTTGTTTTTTTAAATCAATTTAAATTTTTTTAACAAAATATTTATTTTAATTATTTATTTTTATTCTTATAATAAAAGTATAATTTTGAACCACTTTAATATTATTATTCTTATCAAATGGTTTTCAATAAATTATTGCGCATTCAATTATGTATTTGCATTTTAAAAATACATCGTTGACACTTTAATATTAATATATTTTCATTAAAAGATTTTTTAGACATTTTTTCCATAAACATTTTGGAATTTTGAATATAGTTTTGAACCACTTTAATATTATTATTCTCATCAAATAATGAGTTATTGTGCACTCAATAATGTATTTGCATCTTTAAAATGCATCATTGACATGTTGATTACCCATTTTCACTTAGTATCATTTTGGGATTTTGAAATTTTGAATATAATTAAAACCACTTTAATATTATTATTCTCATCAAATAATGAGTTATTGTGCACTCAATTATTTGTTTGCATCTTAAAGATCCATAGCTGACATGTTGATTACTCATTTCCACTTAATATCTGTCAGTCTTTTAGCTCCTCGTTTTTTATTCTTTGTTCTTCATTTCCTTTATTTAATAGAGATGAATTTGTTGAACGACCACACCTAGATATCTCTTTACTAAGATTTTTAACACTCTTTTATAAAAAAATTATATTTATGTAACATTGTGTGTGTTTCATTTATGAAATGTCATTCTTTTTGTTATATGTTTATGCTAAATAGATTAAATTTAAGATACTAGATTGCTTTATTCTTTTGTTATATGTTTATACTATGATAGATTAAATTTAAGATATTAGATTGCTTTATTCTTTTTGTTATATGTTTATATTATGATAGATTAAATTTAAGGTATTTGTGTGATTTTCATTTATGCAATATTATTCTTTTTTATATGTTTATGCTATAATAGATTAAATTTAAAATATTATATTCTTTTTTATATGTTTATGCTATAATAAATTAAATTTAAAATATTAGATTGCTTTAATAATTTGAGTTACTCCTCCTTTAATTCAATGAATTTTAAAGCTTGAATATGGGTGTTGTGCATACCATATTTTATTTACTTTTAAAAAGTACAAAAGCTTGGTCCCGTTTTACTTATCATAAGGTTAAATTGAAGTTTATTATAAGGCTAAATTGAAGTTGTTGAGATAATTCTTCAAGTTTGTCTTCATAGTTGTGTGATGCTTATGCTTCATGATATAAAATTGGTGTCATGGCTTGGCAAGAAAAGAGTGTCTTAATTTATAGCATCCTCTTATTATGCTATTTATATTTTATTTTTCCTTGGTTTGAATTCTTTTGAGACCTTTTATTTTCCATGATACAAAATTCATTATGTAGCATTAACATGGAAATCCATTGCATTACCTGACCTTCTATTGAGGTTCAATAGTTTGGCGAGAGAACATGCTTTACAATGGAAACTTGTTACCAATCACCCAATGTATGGGTTTTAGACTTTTAGCTTCCTTGAGTTTATTAATGGCATGGGAGTTCCCAAGATGTGGGTGTTAATATTGAAATTATGGCCACAAAGTCAGATGATGGGGCACACAACAGTGCCACCTTATCATCTGCCTGACGTCACCCGCATGTCACTTGCCTCAATGGTTGCACGCATTAATTCCCCGACTGGACGTGGAGACCTCATGACAGTTGGAATGTACGAGGTCGTCACCTTGTCGTTGGCTCTCCTTAATGAGCCTCCTTGTCTTATGGGTAGTCACGCCAAAGGCTTAAGGCCCCAATTTCCTTGTCATCCTCACCATTTTCCCATCGCTCTCTCGTGGTTCGACTCTCTGCATCCTCCCAGTTCAGCTCTCTACAACTCTGCTCTTGGCTCCCAGCTCTTGACCTCCATTTGTCAACCTGCGATCTCTCAATGACAGAGAGGCACTCCATGTCGTGGACGTGCGGGGAGAGGTACCCATGCTGAACGCCAAGCCCTGCTCAATGCATAGGCTAGCAGTGAAGGTTTCGATGTCAAAATTCTCGACTCTGTGCGCACCATGTTCAACGATTGGGAGGATGGGCTCTCTACTTCCCTTAATGTTGCTGGCCACACTCCTGAACGTTGCAGAAACTAATGGGTCATTAAGAATCTCCTGATTCGGCTACTGCTTCGCTTCTCTACTCAGCCCCTCCCTGATGGCATTCTTCCTCCACCTCCTTCACCTAATATTCCCGTGGCTCCCACTGACCTCCTTGTTTCTATCTTTGCACCCTCCCCCTCCACCATTCCCCTTGTGGTCTCCATGGAAAATGAGCCTTCCTCCCGCCCCCTACAGAGACGAATGAAATCTTTCTCAACCAGTAAATGATCCCCCAATCCGGCCAAGGTGATGAAAACAAAATCCATCCCGGTCAAAAGTCCTCCAGCAAGCAAAAGTGAAGCCACATCAGTGAAGAAGAAGACACCTCCAGTAACGATGATGCCTTTGACGAGAAGGATGCACCGAGCAAGCCAGTCTTTGCAGGTTTTGGGTGCCCCATCATCGAGGAGTCATACCACAAACCTTAGACATGTTTCTTGTCTTAGGATTCTCTTTTTGTTATGTTACAGGGTCTTTGGCATTTTCATGTCACGAATTGTAGTTTGACAAACATGTTTTTATGTAAATAGACACACTCTCTTCTTTTTGGACCTGTTTTCCCTCACTGAGGGAGGGTCTGGCAAAATTTTTAGGACTACCTATTTCTCAAAGGCAAACAAAACTGCTAGTATTGCTTGCTCCTCTTAGCAGGACTGTGTCTATGATTTGTAACACTTTCTATACCATTATTACCTTTACTCAATAGATCAGCTCCTAAACTTACAAAAAAAAATGGCATGGGAGTTGAGGAGATGATGAGGATGTTAATCTCTACATACATTCCCCTGAGAGGAAGTGGCTTGGGAAAAGTTGATGAGTTCCTTTCCCAATGTCAATTTCCTGAAATTATTCAACATCGATCTAGAACATTAGTTGCCAATTGGAACATCGAGCTAGAACATTAGTTGCCAATTGTAACATCGAGCTAGAGCCAAACTATAGTTAGTTTCCATTTGCAACATCGAGCTAGAACCAAACTATAGTTAGTTGTCAATTACAACTTTGAGACATAAGTAACTTTATTATTACTTTTAACTATTTGAACCCAAACTTCTTCACGAGGAATGTCCAAATCCTTAAGGTCTTTTTATTTAATTCCCAAAACATGTATTCTTGAAGATATTTATTAATGCGGCACATTTCCCTATTTTGAATAGAAATCTTTAGATAATTAATCCTAAAGCAGATCGTGGAAAAAATAATAAAGTAGTTGTCTAAAAATTCGAGGATTTACACCACATAACCATTTTTACATGAACTCGATATATTTTATTTTTTGTAAAAAACAAAATTCAACCATCTTTTGATCGTGGAAAAATTAATAAAGTAGTTGTCGAAAAATTCGACCATTTTGACCACACAACCATTTTTACATGAACTCGATATATTTTATTTTTTGCAAAAACAAAATTCAACCATCTTTTAATCGCGATTTTGATGGTAAAAATAGATTCAACATCCTCCTAAACTCCTAGACCATTAAGACGCCAAAATTCCAAAATTTGAAAACTATAACTTGGATTTTGAAAATTTATCAGTAGATTTTGTTCAAAATCATTCCAAGAAAATTCGCCTATTCTAACCCACATCATCAAAATTTTAAATTATATAATTAATAAATAAACAAGTTAACATTTATTGGCCAAATTTACCATCCTTCACGCCAAAACATTGGGAAGGTTAACAAAGAACAAGTTAACACTTGTTAGCAAAAATTACCATGATTGAGGTTAAAACAATAACATTATGTAACAAGTATTTCTCACATGGAGCCTTTCTCAAATACGTTAAAGCTATATTTTGTATTTTTACTAAATTTTTTAATAAAATATATTCGTATTGTTTATTTATTAATAAAAGATATTTCAGTTGAAGCTTTTGAGACTTTTGGGAAGATTACTATTATTTTAAAATCCATTAACTTTTCATCATAAAAGTATATGACGAATGTGGTGACGTTTTATTATTTCTATAATAAACATATTTATGACGCGTTTGCAACTCCACAAAAGTAAATTTCGTTTTCATATCAAGTTGAAGCGTTCACACGGATGCTGTAATAGTGGATGTAAAATGATAGAGACTTGAGTGGGGTATTTATGTTTGAAAAATAATGTAGAAAGTATAGTATTAAATTTAGAAAGTATTAGACCTTTTGCTTTAAAGAATTGATTTAATATTAAATTATTGATAGGTGAAAGAATTGACTTAATATTAAATTATTGATGATTTTAGTTTTATCTTATGATTATTAAATAATATTATCTAATAGAATGGGACAAGTAATAATTTCATTTCACTTAGTGGTATATTTTTATTTTAGAATTTTGTTTTAAAATTAATATTTTTTTGACATAGATTTTAAACTTAAAAATAAACACAAATTTTTAATATTTGAATATAAAAATTTGACCTAAAATATTAAATTAGAATCATCTATAGGGTATCTACTATTATTAACTTTGTCTTCATTCTCCTAATAAACATTGCTTCCAAGTCAAAGAAACCATTTTTTTTATTAAAAGTGCAAGTCATACTTACTCTCAACTTCTATAAAAGAAACCATTTTTTTTTGGGATTAAGATTGTATGTGATACTTCCTCTCGACTTCTTTAAAGAAACCATTTTTTGATTAAAATTGTATGTGATACTTCTTGTCAACTTTTCCACATGCAAAATAAAACATTTAGATTCCAAAAATTGTAACGGATTATAAGCCAATCATAAAAATGAATCCCACAAAGTCTTAAGACAATGTTTAGGCGAAAAGGCCAATAATATAGAATATCGTCATTTTTTAATTGAATAGAGTAAAGGAATATTAAGTCTACTACATCTACACAGTTTTATATTTTTAAGGATAGAGAAGTTTTACCAAAAAGTCAAACCAAAGTCTTTAGCAAGATTCGCATTATCTTTAACTTTAACATTGTTTCAATAACTTGCACACAAGAGTAACTATGGGTTTAAGTAATAAGAATTTAGCATGTTGAGGTGGCCATAGCTCATTGAAGGTAGTGGTGAGTAGTTGAATGTATGAGTGGCCCATAACATGACTCTTATGCTTACCAAAATAATTAGGGGATTGCCCGTAATCTATTATGAAAGCATTTATTTTTGCATGGGAGAGGATCAAGGTTTAAATCTATCCACATTAATACAGAAAAAAGGTCAATAGCACCTCACTTGTTAGTCAAAAAAATATTTATACATACCAAAAAACGACTGGTTGATGTTATGATTCCAAGATACAAATCAAAGACCAATTTAAACGAACTAAACTAATGTAGTTGTGGGTGAAGAAGTGTGAATATAAATGAAGGCAATGAATGAAAAGATGTGCCTAAAGCAAGTTAAAATGTCTCAATGTTTTTGTGATTGTGTAGTTGTTATGTACAATGTTCTATAACAGTAAGCCCAAGAATTAGAAAATTGCTAACATGTTCCACTTTGTATCATACATAGTATAGATAGTACATTTCAAATACAATAATCTATATTTAATTAATTGAGATAATTTGGTGACATAATTATCAATGGAATCGTTGTTCATCTTCTCGGCACACTAGTTAGACATCCATAAAAACCATGACAACATTTGGTATTTAAAATGCACTAACAACACTAGAACATGACTCGTGGGATGAAAAGGTGTGCATGTGTGGTGTTTAGGTGTGTATTTGAGATGTTAAGCTTTATGCATGTAAAGTAAATGTGTACACGTAGTGATGGAACTTGGAGCACATTAGCTCTTGGACCTATAGTCTATAATGTTGTCTACAGTAAAGGTTGAAAGGGTTTCAAGGTTTTGTCTTCTAACCAAGTCTATCATTTCCATTAAAGGGTTATCAAAGCCACTATCTCTTAAACTTTACTAACAACATTACCTTTTTATGTTAAATATTGTAGAAGTTTCAACAACAATCTTTAAATCATATTCATAGACATTTAAAACATAAACAAAACCCCTAGCCCTTAGAATTTGCAACAATATATTTTACTCTTATATATTATGAATTAAAGAACTAAGAACACCCTAATAGAAAAATCTCAATCCAAAAAATAAACACTTTCTAACTAGCCTAACCTTAGCCCTTTTTTTTTCAGAAGAAAAAAGCTAATCCTTGATATTCATATAGAATCAAAGGAAATGGTTACATATCAGTAATGCATGGAGTTCTGTCATAAGACTGAAAAAACAAACAGTCAAGTTACTAGTTCAAGGTATCACTGTCTTTCAGCATTTTTTAGGGCTTCTATCCTAATTGCTCTTTCAACAGGTGGCTTCATCTAGTCCACGGAGAGCACAAGATGAGCCCAAACAACTTATCGAAGAGGCACTCAAGGTCATACTAAATCAAAATAAACAGGAAATCACAATCATAAAATGTGCCCAGATGCAAAAAATGACGCTGAGCTCCAGCATTAAAGCTCTAAAAGAGCCGATATTCTCCACCCCCAATTATGTTCTCTTCAAATGTTTCAATGAAGGAAAAGATGCCAATGGCCATAGAGAGAGCCTCCTTGGATAAGTCGTTTGCTCTCATATTGTGCTCTCTATATACATGTTGAAAGTCCAACGTGTGGAAAGAGTCCTTCAGCCTTGAAATACTGTCGCACCAATAGCCCGGATGTAGAGAAGACAGGGTAGCCTTATTGTTTGCCCAGTTGATGACAACAGATGAGTCCCCAAAAATGTGCAGAGTAGGGAGTCCAATGGCCTCAGCAAAATAAAGAAGGATCCAAAGAGCTAGAAGCTATGCTCTAGTATTTGTACTGTGACCACAACCCAGTTTGAGATTAAAAGAGTGATCATTACTGATTGCAAGAAAGATGCCAGCACCTCCCATCATGTAAGCAGATGCTCCATCAAAGAACCCATAAAAGTAAACAAGTGCATGTCCAGGTCCAACTACCCCCATGTCCAACTATCCAACCTTTCTTTTTTTTACCAATACTGAATAAGCATGATACTGAGTAAACATGAATAATATATAATATATGATTACAAATGTTTGAGAAAACTAACCTTAACCCTTGGACTTTGCAACACTACCAAAGGATTAAGAACTAAGAGCACCTTCATTGGAAAATCTCAATCCAAAGAATTGACACTTTCTAGCTACCCTATCATCCATTTATACAAAATCTCAATCCAAAGAATTGACACTTTCTAGCTACCCTGACCTCCATTTATACACGCATAAGTTTGTTTAATGTCTTTTTAGCGTCCAAATTAAGTTTACATAATTAGCCACTTCCCAGTTCCCACCCAAACGATGCTACCGACCACGGATGTTTGGGTGGGTCCCACCACTTCTTGAATGCATGTGTGGAGGTGATGATTGGGTGGAGTGGACCAAGAAGGCCGGTATTGACAGGTTAAAGATGGCGTCATGGAGGGGCAACTTGCAGAAATGGTCGGCTTGTGGGACCCAGAAGCAGCGTTAAGGACCAGTACTGGTACTTATTAAAATATTCATGGGGAAGGTAAAGGGTAGGGGGACGGTTTTCTTTTTTCATTATTATTACTTGTTTTGTTCGTTAGGCCTCCCCTACCGCCTGACAAGGCTGACCCGTCATAACGCACGGGCCGATCAGCGCGCGCAGGCAGGCACTGGCAGGCAGGCTCTGTTTGACTCAGAAGCCAAGCCAACCCGAGACTCTTTCGTCTCTCGGTTTTCCATTGCCAACTTCCTCCCTCCGCTCCTCTTCCATGGCGATTCTACCTACTATATGATATGTTTTCATAGCTTTTATACCACACACAATAGGTCGATCCCATCCCAATTAAACTTCAAGTTTTTCTCTGAGAAACTCGAGAATGAAGGAAGCCATGTTGAGCTATGAAGGAATGGGTGGTCTGATGACAGTTATAGCAGTGTCAGGCAGTGTGGTCGTCCTGCTCGCTTTGGGGCGTCAGAAATTGCTTGAGAATTGTACTCATTCTCTTCAATCCTCTGAGGATGAAGATGCTTGCAGGCTAGAAGATGACACCGGCCCAGTTTCATGGATTCGGTTTCCTCCGCTGTCTGTAATCATAAAACAAGTAAAGGAAGAGAAGGAGCAGCGGCCAACACAAACAGGATCGAATTGGGGAAGAATTTTAGTCCAGAAGGACACCAATTTCAATTCAGAGGACTTGCAATCCACCAAGGTGTCCAAATCCTCCATGGCTACTGCTGAGGAAAACTGTTCAGGTAGGTGGGTCAAATAATTGATCACAGAATTGAATATCTTGTGTAGACTTCCAGCCAGATGTTTCTGTTCATCTCATGTAGACTTCCTTCCAGCCAGATTTTTCTGTCCATTGAATAGCTCATATAGATTTCTGTAAGGTTACAAGAGGCTTTTAAGTTTTACCCATTGACAATGGTTAGAAGTTTCTATCCATTGAAAATCTCAAGTAGACTTTTGCCCAGAGGTTGCTGTCAATTGAATGCATCATGTTGATTTGAGTATTGTGGCAAGCCAAATTCATTTTTGCTGTTTCCTGTTGACTAAAAGCATTCATTCCTACCAAAAAAATCCAATCTAGTTCTGGGTTTTTCTGATTGATCAAAACAGAGTCCAGACATTACAGCTTTTTCCCTGGTGTTTCTTTAAATGCAAATCCCATATGTTAGTTCAAGTTTTTATAGATATTTGAAGTACAATTATCTAAGATATTGATCATTTGTTTTTATGGTGCAGGTTGCAATGCATCTGTTCGGAAAAAAGTGCGATTCTCAGAGGATGTGGTCGAGCCATGCGGCAACAGCAAGGAATACAGAAAGCGACAGAGCCTGGCCATCAGAGAGCGCCTTACACTCCAAGAAAACTGTAGCAGTTGGAATAATCATCATCGTTATCATCCCCAACAAGAAGTACAGCAAAGACATTGTAAAGATGATGGTGTTACTAATCCTAATACCAACAACTACCCGTATTCACAGAATGAAGAGCAGCAGACTAGTCACAGGGATCAGGCAAAGCCCAGTCTTCCTGCCAACAGAATGGTTCTCTATAATTCTATCATCCAATCTCGGTCTCGGAGATCGTTAGCACAATACTATTAACACATTTTTTTCAATCCTGAAGGAATGGTTTGCTTAGTATATACACTAATGCCTGCAATTTCTTCTTTCCTCTGTAAAAAGATATGTTCTATATGTGATTGGCCTCTTGTAAATTGCACCAATTTCACCACTCTTGTAAAACTTTTGCATCCATGGCCTCTGCCTGCCTGGGCCTGATTTTTTTATAATTTTGTATGGATGAGATTTGATGGATGGCCCTCTGCATTATCATTGTGGAAAGGTAAAAGTGGCCTCTGCCTGTCCCTGGGCTTGATTTTTTTATATTTCTGTATGGATGAGATTTGATGGAGGCCGTGTATTATTGTGTATTGGTAAATGTAAAAGTGACGGGAAGGT
>LPNX011136225.1:354361-421921 GCA_001517045.1 Pseudotsuga menziesii | reverse complement strand
AGGAAGCATCACGGGTGGAGAAAACACACCCTAAGGGGATAAAAAAAGTAAATATCTCCTGCTAATATAAGTGGAGAGGCTAAATGAGTCTCGTTCTCAGAAGGGCCAAAAAAAAAAGTATGCCCAAAAAACTAATATGAACTCTTAAAAAAGTTTTAACAAGCCATCCTTTATAATTTGACCTTCCCAAATTTATGAGAAAGTGAGATGCTTATCCAAGGAAGCATCACGGGTGGAGAAAACACACCCTAAGGGGATAAAAAAAGTAAATATCTCCTGCTAATATAAGTGGAGAGGCTAAATGAGTCTCGTTCTCAGAAGGGCCAAAAAAAAAAGTATGCCCAAAAAACTAATATGAACTCTTAAAAAAGTTTTAACAAGCCATCCTTTATAATTTGACCTTCCCAAATTTATGAGAAAGTGAGATGCTTATCCAAGGAAGCATCACGGGTGGAGAAAACACACCCTAAGGGGATAAAAAAAGTAAATATCTCCTGCTAATATAAGTGGAGAGGCTAAATGAGTCTCGTTCTCAGAAGGGCCAAAAAAAAAAGTATGCCCAAAAAACTAATATGAACTCTTAAAAAAGTTTTAACAAGCCATCCTTTATAATTTGACCTTCCCAAATTTATGAGAAAGTGAGATGACCAGCCATCATTTTAAATGCTTCCAGCCATCATATTGTGTTCCCTGCCTAAAATCAAGGGATAAAAAAACTTGTGTGATTTTCTTATCCTGTATTTAAAAAAAAGTCTTACATCAAATTATTGGTATCTAACTTGGCTATAATTCCAAAATGATTTCCATTCTAAGATGATTTGTGAAGTTCAACTACCCATGATTTTGCATTTAAAAAGAAGTCTTACATCAAATTATCAGTATCTAACTTGGCCATAATTCCAAGATGATTTCCATTCTAAGATGATTTGTGAAGTTCAACTACCCATAATTTCAACCTGTGATTCAACCCTTTCAAATCTCAGAAAGCATTGAAACAAAACTGTTGCAAATATACTTTTTATTTAAAATAAAAAAAAATCTCAAAATGCATTGTAACAAAACTGTGTCAACTATGTTTTTTATTTTTAAAAAAACAACATGATATATATGAAATCAGCTATGGAATCATCTTAAAGAAAGGTAGAAAACGAGCTTTGCAAGAAAATACGGGGAGTGGTAATACATTTTTATAAATGAGAACTGGGAAAGTTTAATTTTTTTTAGATATTTACATTTTTTTTAGTTTTGTTGGAATCTGTTATTTAATTATTTGTTGAAATTGTGATTTTGATTATTTAAATTGTAATTTTGATTACAGAAATATGTTTAGCGTTCTCTATTACTTATGGAGCATTTAGGTTAAGCAAATCCAACTATCCAAAACTACTATTTCAAAAATTCTACCCAAATTTGATTAAAAACTTGTCAAATATCGATATAAAATAAATTACTTAAATAATAATAAATAAGAATATATTTATTTTAAATTTATAATATATTTAAAATAATTGATTTAGTATTTTAAATTATGTGTGTTAACATTTTGTTTTGTTATATGTTGTGAGTAATTTTGAATAGATGATTATCATGTGATAGAAATATGTGTATTATAAGGTATTATTCTACTAAAAACTTAATCAAGTTGTTTTTGGGTAGCAAGTTTTATTGATATTTTCAATGTCACCCTGTGTGGATCATTTCTATCCAGACTTTTTTTTTCATTATTGAGGGAATCTTCATGCATAATGTAATTTATAGTCTCTATCAAAGTAGGGAGTATATTTTTTATTTGCAAATCAAAATATTATTCTACTAAAAATTTAGTCAATTTGTAAATTGTTTTTGGGTAGCAAGTTCTTTAAGTATAGGTGATAGCATTTTTCCTTATTTTAATTATATTGACACTTTCAATGTCATGCTGTGTGGATCATCTTCATCAAGACTTATTTTTTTTCAATAAAAATGACATATTTTTCTCCTCATTATTAACAGAATCTTCATGCATAATGCAATTTATAGTCTCTATCAAAGTAGAGAGTATATTTTTTATTTGCAAATCAAAGCGCTTTGACTTCCTATTAATTCAATTCCATACTATTGAGGGAATCTTCATGCATAATGCAATTTATAGTCTCTATCCAAGTAGGGAGTATACTTTTTATTTGCAAATCAAAGTGCTCTGACTTCCCATTAATTCAATTCCATACCATATAGTTATCCAATGTTTTATAAAATCAATTCATTAAATTGATTTTATGGAAAATTAAAAATATGTTTCATTTTTATATTTGGTGTAGTTTAAATATTTTACCTTTTCACCTTTTTAGAGTATACTTTCTGTTTAATTTTCTTTGGAGTATGGTTGGAAATCTTTAAAAAATATTAGCATCAGATATATTAGCTATGAAAATTGCATAATTTGGATGTCATAGGGATATTTGAGGGTGTTGAATCTATTTAAGGATTGAAAAACACAATCTAAACACATCCAAATTTGGATTTGATAAAAAAAAATTATATGATTCCCACCAAAACTCATCCTTAAATAGATTGCTCATTTGTATTTTAGTCATTCCACTTTTTAATTGGTTAAAATATGAATGGGTCATGGCTTTATTGTTAAAACACCAAAAAATAAATAAATAAAAACATTTAGTATTAAAAGTGTCATACCAACTTTCACATGCAATTGTTGACTTTTGATTGAAAAGACAAAAAATGGTTGTTTAATTATATTTTGATGTAACTTGTTATATATAGTTTACTTTAATAAATCCATAAGGACAATTACTTGATATGACAAATTTTATATTTTTATGTTTGCTCCCTTACTTTCTCAATTTATATATTCAACCTAAAATTTAATTGTATGTTTCTCAAAGCACTAACCCCTTTGTGGCATAGTCACTTGTGCTTCTTTTTCTTCTTCTTCTTCTTCTTCTATGTTGCCACTTGACTAGTTGGTAAGTGGGGGTGTAGATATTCCCCATACCAAGGCTCAATTTCTCCCAAGCAAAGTGACATGTTTATTCCCTCATTAAGGGTGGGAGTTGAGCAACACAAATAGGCTAGGTATGGTGATGCATAGAGATCATAGCCCTTGGACTCAAAGCCCCATTGTTCTTGTTTTTAAAAGCAGTGATAAAAATAACCCATCAAATTATAGGGCCATTATGATTAGTTTGCTTCTAGAAAAGAAATATGAAATTTTTATGGGAAATAATATTAACATATGATTAGAAAGTCGAGAGAAAATAGGCAAAACTCATGCTGGTTTTAGAAGCTACCATTAAATTATGGACCACTTAATTACTCTTTGGTTTATCACATAGGAATGATGACTTAATAAGTCAATCTCCTAGGTTGCTTTGTTGACTTTATGAAATATTTTGATACAATGCATAGAAATAACCTTTGGAATATATTAGAAGAGCTAAAGGTTCCTTTTGAGTTGAGAGTTGTAATGATAAGGCTAAATGAGAAAGATATTGCTAAGTTTAAGAATAATGAGGGTTGATCAAAAGAAATTAATTATAATATATGGGTTAAGCAAGTTTATCCCATTCCCCTACTATTTTGGGGATTTATATCGACATATTAGAGGCATGTTTGCAAAATCCATGTTGTGTTGGAACCACTTTAGCTAGAATTGTCAGAATCCTTATTCTTTACATTGATGACATCGGTATTATGGAAAGGCGCCCCTGTAACCTTAACAAACAACTAATATTTCTCAAAAAAAAAGTGTTTTAGTACTAGTATGTTAGTGAATACTAACAAGACAAATGTTATGCTAATAAAATCCAAGATATCATTTATGCTAACTTTGTGTATGGAAATAAGAAATTAGAGGAAGTTAATGCATACAAGTATGTTGTATTTTACCTTCGTCACAAGCTTAATTAGAACTATGACCTTGAGAAAAAGATCCATGGTAGATGGAAAGTCTATTTGGTCTTGAGATAAACTATAAATCAATAGTTTTTTGGTTCCAAGAAAAGAAAAGAAAAAATCATTTTTAAGACATTTGTTGCTCAAGCTATCGTGTAAGGATGTGAAGTTTGGGGTTCCAACATCTCCACTGAATCGTGGAGAAAAATAGAGGAAATCCAAAAAAATATATTATTTATTACTTTAAAATTAAAAGCAATACACAATAGTCAATCCTCCCTTTTAGAAGAGTTGGTCTTCCACGCATTGACAGTATGTCTGTGATTAGCTCCCTAATGTATGAGCACAACATACGTAATATGAAAGACAAGAGTCCCCATATGGGGGTGGTATCACCAGCGAGGAAGTGCAAAGTATTCCCAATGCAGGCAAGCCATGTGGAGGGGATCCCATCGTACACATGGTCCATGTATGGGGCTTAATGAGAAGAGGAAGGAGAGGACAATTGTCCAACCTCCCTTCCATCATCCCAACATGCAAAGGAGAGCATAACCATGGAAAAACATGAAACCGGCCATGGAGAAAACAACGGTGGTAATGATGATCAACCTGGACTTTTGGTACAATGATGAGGAGCTTGCACACAAAGAAATGATGAACATGAAGATATTCAGGAGACGCTTCCATAATAATTAGAACGTATCACGTCTATGTTTAATGCCTTGTAGAAGGACAACATGCAAGTCTTGTTCCGTCCTTCACAAATCTTGTTACAAACTTTGGCCCTGGTAGAGAAAGGGGTTCGCTTTGGATTGTTGTTTAGGGGATTTTTGAAAGGCCTCCACAAGAAGAACAGGTATTCTGAGCACTCAAAGGTGATAATTGTTATCCATGGGTGTTAGTTTCTTTAACATGAGAGGCGCTCTATTTAGTTTTCCTTAGATAGAGGTGATTACAGAGTTCATATTTGTGGTGGTAGGCAGGGGTTGAACCAAGAGGAACATGAGAGGAGCTAGCAGTAGGGGATCTTCATAACCTAAGCAGAGAGTGGAGGAGACTTAGGACACCATTTACCAGGAAATTTTGTCATGTATTCCAGCTCAGTCAGCTGAAGTGGAAGTTAGAGTGAAGGAGAAGCATAAATGCTCCAAAGACCTAAGGATATTGTGGAAGAAATGAATCCTTAGGAGAAAGACTCGGGCAATACTAGAACTTGAGACACAAAATTTTACAAGAATTTGCCTCTACATTGGACTACTAAATCGTTGTCAAGGAAGTTGCTTCTAAACACCAAAGAATAAAGGAACAAGCTAATGTTTCAAATGGACAAGCTCAATTCCAAAATGAATTATATTATCAAGGTTTTCATAGGCAAGGAATACGAAGCTATCATTCAAGATCGAGGTGCAAAGCTGCCCTATATTTCTATTTTAGATGATGACATGGATGTCTAGTTTTTTTTTCATGATCTCTATTTAGTTTTTGCTTATCAAATGTTTACACGTGATTGCTTAGCTTATATCAATCAACTTGTCAACACCTTACAGGTTATTTTGAAGTTACGTACAAACTTGGGTTCTACCTCTTGTTGGTCCTCTCTTGGGGAAGAACTAAACTAGCAATGTTGTAATTTTGTTTTAGTTTAATACAATATTTAGACTACACACAAAAAAAAAACATGAAAGACAAGAGGCTTCCTAACATTTCATATATTTCCATTGAGAGTCACCTACATCTTAAGAGAGGGTGGCATAAAGCTGTAAATTCTTGGCTAAACCATTGAAGAATAGATTAGGAGGATACTATGTAGAATATTGATACCATTAAAGATACTATCATAGCTAGATTTTAAGAGCAACCATGGTGTAATGAAGATACAGAGAATAAGAGAAAATGAATGTACTATAAAGAGACAATTAACCCCAATAAAAAAAGATTAAAAGTATGTTTATGCTATAGCTAGCTTAAATAAGAAAAACAATATTGCTAAACAAGAATGAACTCTCATGATTTGCATGGTGATACTAAGAATTGGACAAGTCCTAAGATGTGTGATGAAAGAATTTGTCATCTTTGCAATACTAAGATGGTAAAAGATGAAAATCAATTTCTATTATAATGTCCTCCATATTTTTTCCAGGTATATTTCTCGAAGGAAACCCCCAAGCACTTCCCCTCATTTTGAGGATAGTACCCAGAGTAAACCCTAGATTCTTCAAGTTACAAGTCCAACCAACATTAGGGCTCGAATCCATTACACTAATATACTCATTCTGAGTTCAGTATGTCATTTAGGGAAACAGAACCTCGGTGGGGAGTGTAGCATGTGTTTTCACACACACCTGTGCTAAAGAGCATCTGCTAGAGGGTTGTGGGCTAAAGTAGAGTTTCAAAGAAAATAAAACAAAACAAACAACTAAACTAAGAAATTAAAGAGAATAAAAGTGTTGGTAATAAAGCGAATGAAAATATTTTGTGTTCTTTAAATTTAGTCAACAACCATACACATGAGTTGAAAGAATAAAGAATCTTTGTACTAATGTATGAAAAGAATTACAAGAACCAGGAGCACCAAAGCAATCACAAAAGAGGAGGCCACTGCAACTTCCTGAGGGAGGGTTCATTGGTTCTCCTCGCGTCCTTTCAAGTCTTCATGCACACGTCACGGGAAGAGGAACTCCAAGAGGTGAGAGCGAAGTGAGAAAACGTCTACTTCGATTCGGTGAAAATCCAACAGAGTGACAACCTGAGCAAATGGAATGGAATTGTGTGTGCAATGGAGGGCCTTGGTGTCTCTTTTTGTCAAACACTAAGCAAGGACAACAGAAAGACAAGACGGAGGATGGGTCGCACTATTTTAGTTATACCATTCAAATATTTATTTGTGTGATTTGGGTCACTCAACTCGAGGGATTTTAAGAGAGCTAGGTCGCTCTTATCGAAGGATTAAGAACGACTTGTTTAGAGATTTCTTTTTAGGGGATTATCTTTCATTTTTTTGCGTTTGGCTAACTTTTTAAGGACAAATTTTTTTTTAACAGAAACTAAAAAGGGGGTATATATAAAAGTTAGTTGTGCACAGCCATTCAATACAGACATGGTGGACCAAAGTATCTGTGCATAGCAGAAGAGCTGCACAAAGGGACTATCCACTGTGTTTCCCAAAACATTCCAAAATGAGTTTGTTCAAAACTTATAGAGCCATGGGTTGTATAAACCCTTACATACTGATTACATAAAAGTAAACAAAAAAACATTCAAACAAAGCTAGACAGTAGCGGGCTAAGGATTGCCTCTTGGTTTTCTTGGCTGGACGACTGATTCCTCCTCCATTGGAAGCACGGCATCATCAGTGGCTGCATGGACTCGACTGCTTTGATTCATGGATATGAATTTTTGGAGGTCCTCTTGGATCCTATCTACCTTCCCCATTATTTCACGAAGACTGCTTTCGTTGTCACCGATGCGTGAGTCGTGGTTGCTAATCTGGAGTGAGGTATAGCTGACTGTGTCTTCCATTTTTTTAACCACCCGAGCCATCTCCCTGTTGTCCATAACGCTGATGGAAAGCAGTTCATACAAACGTCTTAAGTTCTTCTTGATGTCCATAATCCCCGCGTTTTCACCATCCTGAGCCATTTTTCCAGCTTCTAACAATAAGGTGATTCGGTCGAACTAGTTCTGAATAGCTTGAATAGGACTTGCAAGGGCTAAGATATTGTTGAAGCAGGCTCTTAGCACGAGGAGCTCCCTAAATAGTAGTGAGTCGACGTTTCTTCCATAGGCCAAGGTGCCCACGGCTCCCTCTTGCCACCCTGTACACCTGCAACCTATGACCGAGTTGCTGCCCCAGTTGCCAAAGAGACCTGAACCAGGAGAGACAGTCTGCGAAATTGAGAGAGAACTACACAAATAGGGGGAAAAGGCTGCAAGGGCTAGCCTTTCTTTCACCACTGATTGAGTAAAAGGAAGAACCTGCCACGGGAGGCCTTACAGACTCCCTTCACCAATGCCTGCGATAATATTCAACAATAATCGCAGAGCTTCATATAATCCAGGGCCGCGAAAGGAAAAGGAATGGGAGAACATAACGCTACCAGCAGAGGCCATAGAGAAAAAGGAGATGAGATCATGAGCGTGCGAGGGGTAAATGAAAATCTCCCCGAAATGAAGAGCATTTAAAACCACTGCCAACAAGAGATGGAGATGACAGCGAAGGGGCCACGCGGCAAAGGAAGAAGGAAGGGGAGGACTGAGAAGTAAATGGGAGGAGGCGGTGGAGAGGAGGCCGGCTACAAGGTGACGGAGGGCTTCGAAGATCGTGAGGGAGGGAAAAGAATGGGGCAGTGAGGGGGGAAGGAGGATAGAGGGGGGACCAAAGGTAAAGGAGGGATAAGGTAAAAGGAGCAAGGAAAATGACAAGGAGATAGAAGCAAGGAGGCAAAGAGTGAAATGGGGGAGAGATAAACTCATTTTTAAATGAATTTGGTTATTGAAGGGTCGGAGTGGGGACTTCCAACACCTCATATTAAGGTATAAATTTGAGAGTGGGGTGATTTCCATCCTGACTATACTGACCTTGCGAGAAAGAGGCTCCCACATTAGCCAGGCTGTCTACAGCTGAATTATTGTGCCGGAGGATATGGTAAGCTTCATAGTTGCTGGACATAAGAAGCGTGGCTTTTCCATATAGACGTCGACAATTTACAGCTCCCGTAATGTATCCTTTGATCAATTTATAGATGACATGCCTAGAGTCCCCAATAATCAAGGCCTTACGAATTTTCTTGACTTTGAGAATATGGAGGCTCTGGATAAGAGCCAACCACTCAGCTTCATTATTAGTTCTGATGCCGAGCCCCCACGCGAAAGTAAGTTCCACATGTCCTTCGGGATTCAGGAGAATCCCCCCCGCGCCTGCCTCCTCGAAACTTTTTAAGGACAAATTGATGTGAATGATGTGGCATGATTACATATAAAGGTGATTGTGTTGATAACATGTCACGTGAGCAAATTTTAGTTGTTAAAATGGAGGAGAACACACTATCTCATAACCACTTGAGCTAGACGTAATTGATAGAATATCCTTAATATGACCACATTAAATTTCATTTTCAAATATTTATAACAATATTACTCTTCGTAACTTGTTAACTCATTAAAACTAATAAAATAAAGAAAAGCTTCTTTTGGTAATACAAATAAAATATTAAAAAACTAATTATTTTTATTTATTTATTTCTTTAAGTTTTGGATAAGAAAATTATATTTCGATAAAAAATAATCAACATAATATTAATAATTTATCGTCATATTTTTTTGGTCAAAACTTTAATTATTTATCGTCATATTTTATGGTCAAAACTTTATTTATACCTTTAAGAAATAATGAATACTCCTAGAAACACCATAAATTTTAGGGTTTCCACAAAACGATTGAAAGGGAATATTAAAATGATGGTTATCCACAAAACGATTTAGGGTTTCCACAAAACGATTGAAAGGGAATTTTAAAATGATGGTTATCTTGAAAGGGAACATGTTAGGTCTCCCGGCCACGAATGGAAAGGGACAAACTAAATGTCAACATGGCCAAGTTCCCGGATCCCACGTTGAGTACGGCGCACTTAACGACCACTTTATCTTTTGAAATTCACGAGGGAAGGAGGGATGGTCCACACTCCACACCAAATGGAAAAGCACACGTTATATAATTTTTAAAATAATAAGTATGAAAAGTGTTTCTTGTTTTGTATTTTTAAATTTTGAGCTATTTTTAAATAAAAAAAATATAATTATTGTGTTTATGTTTTTAATAAATAAAAACTTAATAATTATTTAGTTTGTTTTAAGATATTCATAATTTTGAGGAGTTAGAAGGTTAGTCAAGTCATTATTAGAGGAAATCTTATGGAAATAAGATCTAATGTGAGTGTAAGCAAGGCATTTTAAGATAAGGATCTAATGTGAGTGTAAGGAGGGCATTCTAAGATAAAGTGATTTCCATCTTCAACGCTCATAGACTCGCATGACAAAACCTTTAGGTCCATAGTATTTTAGGGGTTGTCTAGCACCTAGTTTCACTATGAAGCTCATAAAAGTTCATTAATTTTAGGGGTTGTCAAGGTCCTAGTTTCATTATGAAGCTCATGAAAGTTCACTCTAATCTTAGCAATATTAATTTTTTTCTTTGAACTACTTGAAATCGAAAGATAATTTTGTTAAATTATTGAACCATTGATCTACAGGAAAATGAGAGCAATTGTGAAGTGAAATTATGTAGTTGAATTAACAAGGAAAATGTACACTGAACAATAAAATTCATGCCACAATTTACAGATAAAACAAACAAGTATTGATCAGTTAATCACAACATTAAGCTATGTTCGTTAATCAGTAATACAATGGTGGTACAATAAATAGAATTTGAATCATGCAGATAAGATTCGAATCTACCAACTAAACATAACTGATTAGCTAACTAAGTGTGTCTAAACCACTGCACAGGACTCACTAGTCTAACTCCTGATGTCCAAATCAGTCTACAATCAGTTAGTTTTTGGGCTAAGTGGACAAAGGTACCACTCTCCCTTAAATCATGCAAAATTGGTGCTAGACTAATTAAAAGAGATATAACTGATTGTAACTAGAGGTTGACTTAGCATAACTGCTTACCAACCATGACCAACTGATGGAGGCTACTGGTGGCACTCACAGTGAGCTCCTAAACTGTAGGGATTGGCACTGGTGGCACCAATGGCACCAAAACTTCAATAAGGTGATAAATGAACTCCTAAGTTAGGAAATAATGACAAATAGACTATATTGGACAAAGGAGGATTATTAATCCTCAGACACCCCCCCTTAATCCTAATTGTGGACAACTTGGGCCCTGGAAACTAGGACAAAGTCACCGATACAATCTAAATGACATTAATAAACCACTTAATAAAATAAGGAAAATAGGGAAAACCTCATGGGACCCCCCCCCCTCAAAATAAACAAGAATCGAAAAAGGAAAAAAAAAGTTATATTACTTAAGAGAAAAATTTTCTCTTTGACCAAAACTTGTAAAAAAATTGCTACAATTTGCAATTCTGTGGAGCAGCCATGCAGAATCAAGATTCTTTTGTGCATCAGCATCCTAGGATTGTGCATGTGAACCTTTCCCTCTTCTTTTGATCTGTTGAATGTTGTTTTTGTTTCTTCTTTCTAGAGGAGGAATGGAATCATGCACTTTGATTTTCAATTGGACAAATTGTGGATCATTTGCTATCATCAAGTAGCATATCTATGGAAGTTTGTTGCACCACTATGTAGGTAGCGAAGCTGTGTGAGAGAGTGCAACAGTTTCATTCTAATGTTGGGACCTCGTTCTTCTTCTATCATCTGAATTCCCAACACCATTCCTAACTACTTCAATCAGATTTTGGGCCCATTTAGGCTTCTTATTCAGAATAGGAGTTGGATCTAGATCTAGATCATCTTGAGGTATAATCTCAATATCAAGATCATGTTGATCATGTTCCTCATCTTCTGAAATTGAAATTTTAGACAACATATCATTATCTGCAAATGGAGATGAAAAATATTTTTTACCTTCCCTTTCGAATGGCTACTGAGATTGTGCTAGAGCTGGGTATGGAAGAAAGTGTGAGAATTCATATGCCTTGGAGGCATGGTTTGCAACACCGTTCGGTGTAATCTTCCTAGTTGATATATCTGAGATCTCCTCTGGGTCAGGACCGAATACAACTTGCTTTGGCGAGCCAGTATGTGTCATCTGATAAACAGATAACAAATTTGATGTATGAGAGCACATAGAGTACATTCTTGAACTCTCCATGCTCAATTTTAATAGAACCTCTACCTACTGCTAGGATCTGTGAGTTATCTCCCATATGAATGCTAGGTCCTACTAAGATATTCAGAATGGTGAAGGATTCCTTGGAGGTAACCACGTGGGTGGATTATTAATCCTCAGACACCCCCCCTTAATCCTAATTGTGGACAAGTTGGGCCCTAGCAACTAGGCCAAAAGTCACCAATACAATCTAAATGACATTAATAAACTGTTTAATAAAATAAGGAAAACGGGGAAAACCTCATGGGAACCCCCCCCCCCCCCCCCATTTAAAATAAGCAAGAATCGGGAAACAAGTTATATTACTTAAGAGAAAAAATTTCTCTTTGACCAAAACTTGTGAAAAGATTGTCGCAATTTGCAACTCTGTGGAGTAGCCATGCAGAATCAAGGTTCTTTTGTGCATCAACATCCTGGGGTTGTGCATGTGAACCTTTCCATCTTCTTTCGATCTGTTGAATGTTTCTTTTGTCTCTTCTTTCTAGAGGAGGAATGGAATGATCCACTTTGTTCTTCAATGGGCCAAATTGTGGATCATTCGCTATCATCGAGTAACATATATGTGGAAGTTTGTTGCACCACTCTATAGGTAGCGAAGCTATGTGAGAGAGTGCAACAGTTTCATTCTGATACTGAGATCTCATTCTTCTTCTATCATTTGGATTCCCAACACCATTCCCAGCTACTTCAATGAGATTTTGGGCCCATTTAGGCTTCTAATTTGGAATAGGAGTTGGATCTAGATCTAGATCATCTTGAGGTATAATCTCAATATCAAGATCATGTTGATCTTGTTCCTCATCTTCTAAAACTGAAATTTTAGGCAACATATCATTATCTGCGAATGAAGATGAAAAAGATTTTTTACCCTCCCTTTCGAATGGCTGTTGAGATTGTGTCGGAGCTGAGTATGGAAGAAAGTGTGAGAATTCATATGCCTTGGAGGCATGGGTTGCAAAACCCTTCGCTATAATCTTCCTAGTTCAGATATCTGATATCTCCTATGAGTCAGGACCGAATACAACTTACTTTGGCGAGCCAGTATGTGTCATCTGGTAAACATATAACAAATTTGCTGCAAGAGAGCGCACATAGAGTACATTCTTGAACTCTCCATGCTGGATTTTAATAGAACCTCTACCTACTGCTGGGATTTACGAGTTATCCCCCATATGAATGCTAGGTCCTCCTTAGAGATTTAGAGTGGTGAAGGATTCTCTAGAGGCAACCACGTGGTCGGATGCTCCAGGATCTATCAAATAATCCTTTGACTGAGTCAGGTTTTCCTTCAAGGCATGGCACCTCTCATGATCTTATGTTGGTTGCCCAACATTAGACTTCTTTAATCCTTGTGGAAGGGAAATATTGTTCTGTTCAAGGAATGCCCAAAACTTCAGTAAGGTGATAAATGAAGTTCTAAGTTAGGAAATAAGTTAGGGAAATTCATTTTTTTCTTCAATGTTTGTTGAATATGACAACTCTCCAATCTTTAATTTCACCTTATGTAGGTTAATGTTCACGTATGTGTCTACGTAGAAGGAAAGTGTGAAATTCTGAATACATTCAACATTTATTCGTATGGGAGGAACTTTCAATACACATTTTGAGTGACAAGCTGTTGGAATTTGTTTATTGGTCATGCGTTCAAGTTATTGGACTTTGTTTATTGGACATGTGTTCAAATCGATCCATATTATTAATTAGGTAAAGTTTCCAGTAATTGGGAGGGTTTTGGAGTCTATGGAATATCATCCATTTTTGGGATTATCAAAGGCCTTATGCTAGGATTAAGCTTTTAATAGATAATTACTCATTTCTCTCTATCGCTTCATTATAGCGATGAGACTAGGGTCTCACTAGGGGCTTACAATCAATAACTATTTAAGTTGGTTTTGGCTACAGAGTTGTAAAAAACATATCCCCCACTTAGGCGGAAATCAATAACTTACCTTGTCAACGAAGCTATGGTTTTGACTAGATATTTCTAATTTTTTCCCCAAACCTAGCAAGTTAGCCTTGTGGATCAGGATATTTGGTAGCTTCAAAGTAGCATTTGATATTTCCTTGTGCCTATGGAAGGACAGGTGTGGCATTTGCTAGTAAGTAAGAGGGTATAATGTTGTATAAAGCGCAGTGAAACAAGAGAGAGGTAGAAGCAAAACAAAAGCTTCTTTCATATATATATATATAGAAAGTTCAGTAAACTTGTGGTTTAGAGTATATAGTTGTAAGAAGGTAATTAGGAAAGGTTCTTGAACAAATAGTTATAGATCAAATGGTTGAATAAAATAGTTTTTGTTCTCTTGAACAAGTCACTTCAACATTTCTCCTACTATATACAAGAAAATTGATAATCTTAAAATAAAATTAGAGAAGAAAATTGCTATTGTTAAAATAAAATTAGAGAAGAAAATAGGTATTATTAAACAAATTAGAAATTCTCATGATTTTTATACTATACATTCAAAATGGAATGAAGGATTAAAATATCTTAAAATGGTATGTATATGCATATATTGAGTCTCAATAACACCATACTTGCAACACTACAATTCTTCATAACTTGCTAACTCACATGAAAGAAAAAAAGATATACAAAAGTTTATTAAGGTTAAATAGACCAAAGTTGGTCTCTTAGATGAAAATCCTACTCCATTAGGTTTTTTTTCCCTCCTTTGATAGTAAAACTCATTAATTTTCATTTAGAGTTGAGGAATACTTATTTTCCCAACTTAATAGATTTCCTCATGCATATTATTACAATTGAAAACCCATAAGAGAGGATATGAGAAATTGACAAACCAATCATTTACAACTTTTTTAATTTTAAAAGTTTGACACAAGCTATTTCCAATTGTAAAATCAACTCTAGATGCTCTTGCTACAACATGTAGCAATGTCGAGGACATTGCCACCTCGTGGCTCTTGTTTTTTTAAATTACACATTACCACTTATATATCTATACTTAATTTTAATTATAATTATTATAATTAAAATTAAGTATAGATATATAAGTGGTAATGTATAATTTAAACATCCCTTCTCCTGAAGATGGACTCAGCTAAAGAATACGAAACGTGCGTCAAGAATGGCAACAAAGGCTTCCTAATTTTTAAAACAATATAATTATTATACTTCACTTATATTTTATTAATAAAAAACCAATATAATAAATAATGATAATGCCCTACGTTAATTGCACCATTAATTTTGACTTATTTCAGCATCTCGTGAAAGTGTGCGCTTTCAAATATCTTTTATGGTCATGCGTATTTCAAATTTAGATGGTACATTAGACATCTAACAGGAGTTAAAACCTTTTTTTTTTGGTATCGGGAGATCTGAGTTTTTTTAATATGGTATTAATATTCATCGACATTTATTTTGTTTAAGCATTTACTTTTATAACATATTCACCTACATTTTTTAATTTAATGAAAATGTTTTTTATAAATAATATTTATATCTAATAAGTTAAATATTTATGATTAATTCTTAATTATTTTCTATATCAAATTTTAATATTCACTGTTATAAATATTAAATTGAAAAAAAATGCATATATCTATACACAATTGGTGTGGTATGTTTTCTGTTATTAAAGACTAAGAGTTACCATGGTTTGAATTTTAGTGGAGTGGAAATTGTAAAATTTAAAAAGTAAACTTAGCTTTTATACTGTATTTTAATTGATTGAATTATTTTTTTGTTTTTATTTGAAGTGTTTTCAAAAAAAAAAATTTCAGGAAGAAAAACCCTGTCCTTGGTATTCTTATTAAGAATCAAAGGGCATTGAAAACACCCGCCCAAAAGGGATTACATCACAGAGAAATATACCGGATAATAGTTTGTTCCAGTGTGAATACATCTAGTCGCTGCCAGGGGGAGTGGCATACAATAGAAAGTGTAAAGTCCCATCAGAAATCTGTCTCATCGTATGAAAGATCTAGATCAGTCAGCCCAATCTATCGTGAACCAAGGGGATCACATCTGCGATTCAAAAAATCCACTCATATGGATCCACTGTAGGAAACCAAAGAGTGACAAACTTCTCAAATAATCAATGCTCAAAAGAGCTGGAAAGAGTCACAAGTGACCAAATGGTCATCGTAAAATTCTGAAAAACAGCCATAACCTGGATCAAGAGTGAGAGCTGTTTTTGAAAGACTGTCTGCAATCTGGTTGTGTTCACGATCGATGTGACTAAAAGCAAGATCATGGAAGCTTGTGATAAGCTTTAGTGATTCCCGGCACCAGTGAAAGAGGTCTGGTGGGGTGAGAGCAGTGATACCTTTGGCCCAGTTTGTATATTCATAATTGATTGTCTAGGCTAAGAATCAAGATGTTTATGGTTTAAAGTTTTAGGAGATCTTTAAAATAAGGATTGTAAGAATAACTGATTAGATCACTAAGTGTAATCTTATTAAAACTATTAACTATTTTCTTTGTCTTAAACCATGAGAAAATGTATCATAAAGTGGATGTTAGTGGATAATCTCTAATCTGTAGTTTGTATGATAATAATATTTCTATTACCTTTACTAACATTACTAGATGAGTTAGTAATTACTAATAAATTTGTATTAATTTGCATGCGTTACAGTGCAAAAACTTGTAGACTATGCATTATTCACTACTAAAAAGTTTGAGACAATTTTTTAAGACAAAATTAACATATTGTCTCAAATATTTATGTTAAATTGTTTTTAGACTTCTAAATATTTATTAAGACATTTTTTGAATAACCATTTAAGATTGTTTTTTTGAGTTTTTAAAGTTGCCATTTTCATAAGGTTGAAGTTTAGACTTGACGGAAGACTGCATTTTTCCTTTAATTGAGTTTGATCTTCAGTTGAGCGGGGAAATGCAATGCAAGTTGAACCCCTTTTCTATCTATATATTTCCATCGCACCTGCTTATTCTATTTCCAAGTTCATTTATATTATTCCAAAGTGTTTATTCTCATTCTTAATTCATTTATATTTGACTATATTAATATGTTTATAAAGTAATGTTTAGAGTAGTTAGCAACAACAAATGTATTCATTTTTTTCCCACCACATGCACAATACGATGAATCCAACTTATGAAATTTCAATAAACTCTTTTCTTTTGTTATGGATTTGAGTAATAAAATTAAAATTTAAGAAAGAATATGGATATAAGTATTGAAATTAACATATAAGAAATAAATAGTTATTCTATATTTGATAACACTGAATTATTAGGTGATTCATGACAACCTACCTTTCTCTATGAAGTCTTTATAGGGTGCTAACTCAATGATAGAGCATCTACATTATATAATGCAGAAGGCAGAAGGTTGATGGTTCGAATCCATCGTGTCCTTCAAACAATTAATTATTCTATATATCTTGTCTCTAGAGAGAAAAAAAATGATATTACTCCTTTGGAGAAACAAATAATTGCATACATAAATAATATGAAGAAACAATATTTGAGATTTTTGTCTCAACATGAGATAATATGGTCAATGATTAAAGAAAATAAGACAATACAAAACGTTTTTTTTTTCTCAAATAGAGACAATAATTTAAGACACTCGTTTAAAGACAATATTTAAGACAATACACAAGTTTTTCTTTTTGTTTTAAATAGAGACAATAATTTAAGATAATCACTTAAAGACAATATTTAAGACAAGACACAAGTTTTATTCTCTCTCAAATTGAGACAATTTATATAAATATTGTCTTAAAACCCCCCTCTATGTACTAGTGATTATTCCATACTCTTATATGCATAAATTTTATTACAAATTTATAAAATATCTATATATTCTTAAAGAGCATTGTCTTTGTTATTGATTTATATTAAATACTATATTATTTTATATATATAAAGTGTTATTAACTTCTTTAGCAATGGTCGAGTACCTGATATATATTGGATATTTCCAATGACATTGTTGTTTTCCAACCTACTTGTTATTTACTATCAATATTTAGCATTATATCTTAGGTCTTTATGTTCGGTAATTATTTTAACTTTTAGAGTTTGTGTAACTAATTCATTAAAATTTAAAATTTAAAACAAATGGCTTAGTTGCTAATTTGTTATGATTTCCTTGCGTACGCCCACATCCGCATGAACCCAATGCTTCTAAGATACTCAACAACTCGTCACATTCATGCTTTCAAAGTTGAGATCATCTAAGAAAGACAAATAAAATATGTGATTTAACTCCAATACTCTTAAAACTCAGCTTTGCTCGTCAATATCGATTCTTCGAGCAAAAAGAATCAATTTGGTATATTAGTTGCCTTCTAAGGACCTAAAAATAGGCTACTAATCTAACAACCTCCCTTCTCTCACTTCTCTCAGCACAAGCATACACTCTATTTGAATTTTATACTCTCATGAATTTAGAATATTAAGTGCTTAAAATGAACTATTACTAAGCAAATAGAATGGGGCTACAATAATACCTTTGTTTTAGTTTGGTTATATTTTGAAGTGTCATGGATAGGGTTAATATGTTAAAGAGTTTTGATATATCAATTTATTTTAAAAAGGTTTTGAAAGTTTCAATTTACATTTACAACATTGTCAATGCTTTATTAATAGTTGGTAACATCTAAATATCTCTTATCTTTTAAAAGCATGGAATAAATGGTGCAGTTTTCTCTTGTTTTTAAGCTAGTATGCATAAATAATATATTATTACAAGTTTTAAATGTTTTATAAATATTTTAACCATTATTTTTAGGTTATACATAATTTAAACTATACACAACTATTACATCTAAACATTTTTAAGAAATAGGTAAAAACAGTTTTGCTACTAACTTCACTTATATAACCGTTCTACCAACTTTTATAAATTAATGACGACTTTTATAAATGAACCAAATCACAATATAGTTTTTGAAAAGTGAATAAACATCAATTTGATATAAAATATAAAGCAGAGTATTTTCGAAACTTTTACCAGATTCGAAAGGTCACCATATCATTTAATTTATTACTATTATTATATTGTTATTGAGTTGAAAGATTTTTTTAATTTATTATTATTATATATATATTTTTAATATGATGTTAAGATTCTTAACTCTATAGACAAGGTATGTGTGTAATAATTTATTTATTTAATCATGAAATATTTATCTTGGCAAAACGTAATTATTTGGAAGTAATTTATATTGATGTAATCTGAGATATTATATGTTAACATTGTATATTTTGATTGCAATAAGGGTATTCAGAGATGTTAGGTTCATTTGGGCATCCAAAAATAATAATTTCATTAATCTAAAATTGCAATTCAAGCAAAAATTGTTTGACCAAATTCTAGTATGACAAACTAGAAAAGGTCTAAATCTTGAAACGTTAACCTTGTTCTAAATTAACATGTAATTTAATATAAATAAGAATTCATGATGATGATGGTTAACATCCACTGAAACTAACTTTGGTTTATCGTACCTAAGGATAATACTTTGTTTACTTTAAAATCTTGTTCCTGTGCTCAAAATGCTTGCAAAGAAGCTTTCCAAGCTCACTATAGTTTTGGCAAGCTAGGAAGTTATAAATGTTTGTATTGTAACAAATACCATGACACTCAGATCTAATATGGGTGTAAGCAAAACACTAATATGAGAAGTTGGCTAGAGAAGAAACTACTTCATTCAATTCCTTTATTTATTAAAGCGTTGAGGTGAAATCATTGTTCCTAATTTCAAGCATTATAGTGTGCTTTGATTGAATACCTATTGATCTAGAAATAAAAGATAACTACGAAAGGCAAGACTGGCCTGCAACTAGTCAGAAAGTGTCAAACTGTTAACATAGATAAATCATTTAAAACAAAAGCCCGATCCATACGAGCTAGCAACATAATTTATTTGTACATATATTAAGGTAATCAAAATCATCCTTAAAGTCAAGCCCAACACTACTCTAGTAAAAGAAAGAAGGCACTAATTTTAGAACAAAGTTGCTAGTGAAAGAAGAAGCTCACTACGAGTACTCTAACACAATTTTCTAGCTTCTTGTTCTATTCATAAAGAAGGATGACAAGGTGTGATCGTCATGTTCAGTCCCAGGGAGCCACTGAGTATTCCACAGGTTTAATGGAGTGGTGAGATTGATCATGGTAGTAATAATAGATCAACTATACCCTATGCAACATAGGTACCCGTATCGGGGGGTCGGGTACATGAACCAGTACCGGGTACTTGGGTACTTCAATGGTACGTCCCCAGTCGTACCCAAGCTTACCCAAATCCAACCTCACGTACCGGGTACTTCATGTATGAAAATAGGGTACTTGCATGGATTTTGGTATGCCGTACCACGTGTTTGGGTATGCGGCCAATACATCCGTTGGACAATTTATCTTAGCTTGTCATTCAGGGTGAGTCAATTTGCAAAGTTTGAAGTTCAAAATTTTAAAAATTAAATAATAAAACACTGAAAAACATGTTATTTGGGTCAATGCCCCTTACCTAAACCAAGTTAACACTACATTTTTCACTGCTAGTGCACTGTGCTCACTACTCCAGCGACGACGTGACACAGGAATTTAGTGATGCTAATGACAAAATAATCCTAAGGCTCTTGACATGGCTTGAGGAAGCCAAATCAACTATCTTGTTGATGTTCAATGTTTACTGTTTTGAACTTTATTTTTCATGTCTAAAAATGCCTTTAGGCAAATTTTGGATGTAGTATGGCAATGAAGTTTGAACTCATGGTGTCATGAACATATAATATTTTATGTTGTTAATTTTATTATTATAACTTCAGTCTTCCAGTTGATATCTACTATGAGTCTATGCCATATGAATTATCAAATTTATTATTTTATGTTTCAAATTTTAAATGTGAATGTTCATCTGAATCATTGAATTTAGAAATATCAAATATACATGTATGATGTGAGTGTGAAATGTTTTATTTTTATAAATTTTAACACACACACACATATATATATGTCTACAGTACCTCCGACGTACGCAAGTAACCTGTTTCAAAAAGTGGCGTCCCCGTCCACGTACCCACGAGAAGCTAAAAATCAATGGAGCAACATTCTTAATGAATGAAAGAAGATTTTGCCACTGTTATGTTATACTCTAAGTCAAAAGTCAAGTAGATGATCTGACTGAAATATTGGACAAAATAAATGGTAATATAATTATCTCCTTTTCTTAAATATTGGTTTTAAAAAAAAAATTAAAACATGATACTNGGTTTCTTTTGTTTTTTCGTATTATAAATTTAAATTTAAAATAAATTTATGCTCATAAATAACAAAAACCAAAACTAATAACATTACAAAACTATTTTTCGATATTCAATAAGTCATAAACTTCAATTTAGGCATCGATACTTAACACATTTAAGACATATTAGATACTTAACACATTTAAGACATATTAGTAACATTACAAAACTATTTTTTGATATTTCAATAAGTCATAAAGTTCAATTTAGGCATAGATACTTAACACATTTAAGACATATTTTTATTTTCTTAGTAATTGTAATGAAAATTTGCTTCAACAAGTATTTTGAATCCCAAAATTGATCCTAGAGAATGAAAGATTCAAAATATTGATTAATTTATCCAATTCAAATCAGAATGCTCATGTTTTTTCAATTCCATTTAATTCGGTGCATAAAATGGGCATTCGTAAATTGAGGCCTTCAAGCTCAGAGTTTCTGAAGTATAGATATCAAATCCTGGGAAAAAATAAGTGGTTTTTATCAATCATGGTCTGAAAATCTTTATATGGGTAAGATACTTGTAACTTATAGACTACAATGTCCAATTATGACCACTATGGAAATTGACCAATGAAAAACATATCATCAACCGCTATTGAAATACATGGAAAATTGGTTGGGCATAGCAATCCACACCTTGATATCTAACATGTAAGGGTTATTTCATGAAATAAATACAAGGAAAAACAATTGGACATAGCAATTCGCATCCTGATATCTAAGAGGTAAGGGTGACTGTCATGAAAGGGATATGCAGGTGCCTGAGCTTCTCTGGATTGCAGATTCTCTTCATCCAACGGGCAAGGAGCAGAGTCAACAGTTAACTTTGCTCCTCGCCCGTTGGATGGAGATAATCTGCAATCGGGATAAGGATGGCTGTCATGAAAAAGGTAGATATATAACAACTAAGACTGCATGTTATGAAAGGCACATGTAACTCAATACAAGTGTTTTCCACATCTAAAACACAAGGTATTCTAATTTTTTGGTTTTCTTTATCATTGCTTAAACATGTTCTCCATGGGTATGAACATGGGTTTCCCTCATTAGAAACCCAAGAACAAGCAGAAGGCATGTGAGGCTTTCCATGTGAGACTTTCTAGTAAAGTTATTAGAAACCCAAGAACAAGCAGAAGGCATGTGAGGCTTTCCATGTGAGACTTTCTAGTTAATTTATTTTTAGGTAAATCTTGCAGGATGAAGAGCCATTTATCATTGCTTTCAGTTCATGCATCCCATCAGGATTTCAAACAGGCAGTATGTAAAATTAGAAGGGCTTAGTCGATCTATATTCTCAACAAAAGCCAAGAAAAAAATCATATTCAAATTGCCATTTTTTTCCACTTTTGATAGTGAACAACACCTAAAACGCCTCCAACTGCTACTTATGCATCTCCTTGGCCACACCCAAGGATATTCACTGCATTTCGGACCAAATAAGCCCCCCGCAAGAGCATGAACTGAGTAAGAAGCATGGCCTCACCTTACTTCGAAGGCATTGGAATCTTTGAGCTCAGGTAAAATATGAAATACCAACCTAGTAAAACCTTTCGGATCAATAAAGCTGGAACATGACCTTCTGTAGAGTTTTCATGACCAATCCTTCGAGCTAGAAGGGAAATCATAGGATTGCAATCAATATATCCAAACAACAGTTTGAATCCAACACCTTTCTTCAATCAAATTATTTGTGACCAATCCTACGAACTAGAAGGGCAATCATAGGATTTCACTCATAAATACAAAACCCAGTTTGAATACAGTGCCTCTTTTCAATTAAATTGTTTCATCATTATATTATCATTAGAGTGGTGAAGAAGTATGCTCTTCTCTGAGTAAAACAAACAATGGAACTTGTTTGTTTGAGTCCCTGAATAGATCATCATAAGCGGCCACCATATCTAGAGTTTCCTAACTTCTTGATGAACTGCTTGTTTAGCCAGCGAAGCGAGACTCTTTATGCTCTTTATCCACCCCATCGCCACTCTGGATTCCTTTTCTTTAAATAAAATTACACATCCTTCATGAATGGAAGAGTGTTGCTTGTTCTTTGCTCGGGGACTTCAAACTTCTCATGTTTAAGAAAAGATGTTGAGATTTCTCGGTATGTCATATTATCTGAAAGTCCTGGAGTTGGTTTTCTCCATATTTAGAGGACATGTGTGATGGACGATAACAAAGTACTCAGAATTTAGAACAATAGCAAGTATGCAAGCCATAGCAGGCGGGATTCTTAGAACCTCTAAACAGAGAAAACAGTGGGGAGTCAAGAAGCTTCCTTAACACAATTTTTAGCTTGTGCACAAAACTTGCAGAAAACAGCCTAAAGAATTGCACAGTAGAAGAAGAATTCAAAAACGTGTACATACATACACGAGGCGGTTTTTTTCTTCGCTCGAATGACGAGGAATCTGCTACAGTATCGAAAGAAGGTGATCGTTGAATAAACGCCTTCGACGTAAAAATATTTAAGATAGATTTTTTTTAAGTGTCATATGTCAACTTTTACATGCCATTGCTAAATTTTTTTACTAACAAACCAAAAAAATATTATTGTCACTTTTTGTAACATCCCCACGTCCCCTTCTATGTAATGGAGTAAGCTAGCTATGGAGCAATCCTCCCTCATTGGACGGAGGAGGAGCAAAGTTAGCGTTGACTTTGCTCCTCCTCCGTCCGATGGAGGGACTTTTGCTCCACAGCTAGCTCACTCCCTATGTAATCCGATGCACCGGTGGGGACATCACCCGACTGCGAGCTTCCAAATCTTTCCCATAACCATAATTGTGATTTCACAATATTTTAGAGGCATGTGTAGATGAATAAATAACATACATAGTGGAAATAAACTCTATCCACACACATCTAGCATGCATTTACCAGCATTATCATCACAGGCATCAAATAAAAACATTACAAATTGAAATATAAAAGAATATTTATCTTTATCCAACGTAGATTTAAGCAACTGGCTATGTGAGAATGATTTTCCACCCAATCGTAGCCACTCTGTCCAGCGTATACTCTTTTAGCTGAGAAGCCACCCCCAAGCTAGGCTATGAGGTCACCAGAAAAAGGAAACAACTATAGGATTCTCTCTCTCATCCCACAACCCATGATGCTCTATATCCTTAGACAAATGCTCATATAGAGATCTACAGGGATCTCTCTCAACCCTCACAGCTTTGGATCAAACGATACCTGCCCCACACAACACCCTTATGTGCTGAGGAATCCCCTTCACCGATCCACGGTTCTCTTGGGTGATCCATCTTACTAGGTTCTTCTAGTGTGTGAATAGAAGGAGACCAATCTACTATATGTTGTTGGAGAACCACTTGCAGCCAAAATTTGTGACTTCTCAAGCAACTGTGAGTAGCAAAGCTCAAATAGTAAGGGTTCCTAGCTTTCCCAGCCTCTCTGTTCACCTACAACCATCTATTTTCCCTTCCAAATATCTAGTCCATCCTCTAAATTCAAATTTTTGGGCTATAAACAGTGGTTAAAAGTCATGAACGACAATGGAGAGCTCTACATATGGTATATCTGCATTCAAGAATGAGAGAATGAGGGTTGACTCTAAGGGATATGAGAAAATGGTGAAAAGACAACTAGCATTGCTTCTAACTTTATAAGCAAGGACTTCTAACTGTTGTAAACTGACTTCCGACTGCTGTAGATTGACTTTTGACTTGTGACAAAATTGTCACAAAAGTACAGTCCACCCCATTCTTCAATGAGTGCATGAAGTGACTTTTCCCACCAACTTCACACATGCATTCAATAATTGGAAAATAGTTCAAAAATGAGATAATTGGCTTATTCAAGGCACATTACATAATTTTGGATGAGCTCTAACGTTGACACTTGGTAGGAATGATTAATTTCCCATATGCCCCTTTCCTTTTCCACTCTTATGGAATCATAGCCCCTTTGGTGCTTTTTACACAAGAATTCTTGGACCATTTTATTATTTATGCACATAATATTTACATACATTTCGAATTGGCATGATAATCCAAACGCAGTCCAAATAAAATATTTACATCATACATGTATAGCCATTCTCTAGTCGGGCCTTGTCCTTGAGCTCCATACTAGCATATTTACATTATTTAATGAATTTTGGCAAAATTCATTATAAGTCGAAACCAGGTGTATTACAATCCCCTACCCCTCGTAATAATATTGTCCTCAATGTTTGATCAAAATCAAAAAAGAAAAAGAAAAAGAAGAAGATGCATATGCCACTCTCATGGAATCCTCCATTTTCCATGTAGTCTCATCAGGACCGAAGTGCTTCCATTGGACCTTTACCTGTCTAATGGCTCAGTTCCAAAGAAATGTTACCTTCTTATGTAGGATGCATAGTGGCTCAGTTTGGAACTCTCCCTTGAGTTCTATCTGGATCAATTTCCAATCAATCACGTGGTTATGATCATGTACATATTTCTTAAGCAACGAAACATAAAAAACATTACGATCTCTAGCGTTAGCACTCAATGCAATTCTTTATGCAACTAGCCCTATCTTCTCAAGCACTTCAAATGGCCCACAATATCTTGGTGACATCTTCACACAAGTTCCAAGCTTCAAGGAACTTTTCTTTGGCCTCACTCGAAGGTAAACATGATTCCCAACATGAAACTCCCTATGCACTCTATTTGTATTTGCATAACTTTTCTATTTATCTTGGGATGCTTTCAAATTTTTCTTAATCTTTGCAAATTCATGTTCCATTTCCTTAAGCAATTATGTCACAATTACAATTATGTTCACTATATTATCCCAAGTAACTAGTGTTCTACACTTTCTGCCATACAATGCTTCAAATAGACTCATGCCCAATGATGCTTGCTACCCATTGTCATATGCGAACTCGACCAATTGTAGATGCTCTTCCCACTTGGATAGTTTTTATATCACATACATGCGTAGTTTTTATATCACGTATCATTTTATGGATGGCAAGCAATATTAAAGTTCAACTGTGTACCCAAATATGCAAAAAAAACTTTTCTAGAAATTTGAAGTGAATTTGGTATCCCTGTAAGAAATTATTGCCTTAGGAAATCCATGTAATTTGAAAATTTCCTTCATGAAAATATTTATAGTGGCATTTGTTTAATATGTGGATTTAACAAATGTAAAGTGTGTTGCCTTTGATAATTTATCCACCACAATCGTGATGGAATCATGTTGCCTAACAGTCATTGGAAACCCTCTAATAAAATCCATGGAAGTTACTTCCCATTTCCATTTTGGAATTGGTAAAGGATGCAACAAACCGGATGGTTTTAATGCTTTGAAACCTTCACTTGCTAACATTTCATACACTTAGAAATGTACTCAACAATGTCATTTTTCATTATTGGTCAAAAATATTGTTTCCTCACTGTAGCAATTGTTTTCTATTATTTTGGGTGACCAGAATACAACATTTTATGGATTTCATCAATAACAATTCTTCTCAAATATTCTACATTTGGAATATAAATTATATTCTTATAAACAAAAAAGTCTGTCACCTTCCAAATGGTAACTTTCATACCTCTTTTTACATTATGTTGTTGTAATTTGTCTTTTACTGGGACATATAGTTCTTCTTTAGCAATATGCTCAACACTGTTGCCTTAAATTTGATTAGCAAGTACTAATGGTTTCCACAAGCGTTGACTTTACTTTTCTGCTAAGTGCATCAACCACTTTATTTTCCTTACATTTTATGTGTTTTTTTCAAAATGAAATTCACACAAAAATTCTAGCCACCTAGCTTGCCTAACATTTAATGTTGGCTACTCAAAAAAATATTTCATGTCGCAGCGGTATGTCCATAGCTCAAATTTTTTTGTTCATTAAATAATGTCTCCACATTTTCAAAGCATGCACTATGACTACAAGTTTTAAATCATGGGTAGCATAATTCTTCTCATTCTCTTTTAGCTTCCTTGACTCATAGCATATCACATAGTTATCTTGCGTAAGAACTCCTCCAAGTCTTTGACTGCATGCATCCGTACACACCACAAAATCATTTTTTGGGTTTGCAATTTTTAGAATTGGAGCACTTGAAAGAAGCCTCTTCAATAGCTAGAAGCTTTTTTCACATTTCAGTGTTCACTCAAATTTTATCCCCTTCTTTTGCAAAGAACTAATTGGATGTGCAATCTTGGAGAATCCTTTAATGAACCTTCTGTAGCAACTAGCGAGATCCATAAAAGACCTCACATCTGTGACATTCCTTGGAGTTGTCCAATTCACGATGGCTTCAATCTTTTCCAGATCAACTGTATTCCTTCCTCAAAAATAATGTGACTCAAATAATAAATTTTCTTTTTGTAAAAGTCACATTTGATTAGCTTTGCATACAACTTATGTTCGCTTAGCAATTGCAAATCCATTCTCAAATTTTTTTCATGCTCCTCTTCTTTCTTAGAATATATGAGAATATCATCTAAAAAGACAAGAACAAACTTGTCCAAGTACATGCTGAAAACACTATTGATGAGACACATGAATGTAGTTGGTGCATTGGTGAGACCAAATGGCACCACCACAACCTCATAGTGCCCATATCTTGTTCTAAATGTTATCTTGTGAATGTATTATTCCTTTCTTGTCACTTGATGGTAACCAAACCTCAAGTCAATCTTCGAAAATATCTTTTCCCCTCTCATTTGACCAAAATGATCATCAATTCAGGGCAATGGCTAATTTTTCTTCACAATAACTTTGATCATCTACCTATAATCGATACATAACCTTAGTGTTCCATATTTCTTCTTCACAAATAAAAGAGATGCTCCCATGAAGACACACTTGCCTAATATACTTTTTTTTCCAATAATTATAATCTATACATAACCTTAGTGTTCCATATTTCTTCTTCACAAATAAAAAAAAGCTCCCCATGGAGACACACTTGCCTAATATACTTTTTTTCCAATAATTCTTGCAATTACATTTTAAATACCTTGCACATCCAAAATAACCCCAATGTAGAATCCACCCAAATGTCCACCAAATCGTTTGGAATGCTCAACCCTTGAGCCACACATCCTTACAATTGTGCAATCTTTCCCAAGGCAGCCAAGTGCCCCATGTGCTCGACGACTATATGCCCAAAAACCAATAAATGTCCATCATCTTAAATCATTGTAATAGCATGTTAGCTAAACTGCTTTGCGAAGCTATCCGAAGCTGAGGAATGCCTTGCCATCATGCAACAATGCCGGCAGACATGCTCCATTGCTCGTCTAACCTCTCCAAAACAAAACATCTGCTTCAAAACCCCCTCGCCACACATCCCTTTCTCATCCACCGACCAATCTTCATAGACAAACCTCCATGGAAATCTGAGAGGAACAGATCCCAAGACCACCATAATCATGTTCCTTGATTGGCATACGACGGTTGACCAACTCAATTTAACTGCCACCCACAAGCACATGGGCTATACGATCTAACGAAGACTAAAATAGTCCTTTCGAGACAGAAGTTGCGGTTGCCTTCGCTTCACCGAATCACCTTCTCCTCTCGCCTCATACGGAGAGCAATAAGTACTCCGCTGCAGAGCAATGAATGTTGTGGCTGTAAGGCACATTAACCGTTGGATGAAGAGCTAGATTAAATCCAACCGTTGATGTGCCCCGCAGCCACAGCATTTATTGCTCTGCAGCGGGTGCTTATTACTCTCCCCTCACACAGGCTCACACTACAATACAACACAAAAAACAAGAGGCCAGAGTGTCGTCGTGAGACTCGAGGCTGGGATTGCACCCTGTCTTATTTATAGGGAAAGAACGAGTCACCGGCGCACGAGTAGGAGCAGGAGGTGGCATCGGGTGTCGAGTTCTCCATGTTCATGCGGTGGAGATGTTACCTCCCAAAAAGCCCGCAGGAGAAACCGTGGCTGTCCCAGCACTCCACTCTCCCACCTTCCTCTTGATGCTACTGGTCACTGCCTGTCCTTACTCTTGGCACAACACACCCGGGGCAGGAGGCACTCTTCCAACTCCTATAATATGATACCATGATATCTCAAAAACAAATCCCCTAGTATCGCAATGGGTTTCTACGACACCAAGAAAGAAATGGAACCCATGAGCCGCAGGGGCATCCGCTCTAAATTGCTGGTCCTTCTGTTGCTCATCGGCTCCAATTTGATAACACTCTACGTCTTCTCAGGCCCAATTTACTGGCCCGGCTCCCACCGGAGTCTCCTGGACCTTGGTGATTCGGATTCCCTGCGGTTGAGGTTCAAGGAGCTTCTCTGGAAGCTCAACGCCACTCAGCACGATCTCCTCTTGACCGAATCGGAGCTCCACACCGTAAAAGCCGACCTTCAGACCTCCAACGGGATCTCCGAAAATCTCATAACCGAGCTCGCCCAGCTCACGAATTTCCTCAAATCGTCGTTTCACGGCGATGAAAACGGGCAGGCAGATGAGGACGGCGGGGACCTGTGGGGTAAGTGGATGCATAAGAATAAAGAACACCTGCCTCAAGAGTTGATTGAGATCGTTGGGGGGCAGAAGCTTCCGTTGGGTTACACCCGCGCCTTCAATACGGATACTGTGTACGCTCCGATAGGGCATCCGTGTATTCAGTTAAAGGATGAGTTGGCGAAATACATGAGCTACGAACGCGGGGGAACCTGTCCGGATGACGATCATCTCGCCCAGCAACTGATGCTTCGGGGATGCGAACCTCTTCCTCGCAGGTACATTATAAATCATTATAATAAGCCACTTCGCATTAACAATTTAAACATGGTGGACTTAAAATAAATGTTGTGTGGGTGTTGTTGTGCATAGTGTTTTAAATAGTTATTTTCATTTTTAGTTTTATGTTTTTTTTCAAAGTATCGATAAAGAAATGGACTGATCAAATTGTTTTTACAGTTAACTGTATTAGTTCTCATAATTGAGTGTATTAGTTCTAATAATTGAGTATAGTGTTATGGTTTTTTTGGGGAACTTTTTTGTTTGGCTGGAGTGGCCTTTAGTTTGATACATTATGACCCAGGACATCTATTCTATCAAAATCATCTGGAATTGCATTACCTAGAATCTAAGTCACATGGTTCGAATTCAAGTTCGATGTCCATTTGATTCGATTAGAATTTGAATTTCTCTATAGCATTAGTTTTTTATTCCTCTATATATATATATATATATATTAATAACTGAAATATAGTATAAACTAATAAAAAATTACATCAACAAATTATTCGTGAAACTGGAAATTGGCAACTCAGGGTTTGTTTCAACTTTCAGCTCAACTTGTTAAATAAAATTATTCTCAAGTGCCATTAACTTCACTCTTCAATGGCCTGATTCAATTAGAATTTCTCTATGGCCTGATTCGNATGGGGTTTGTTTGAGATTAGTCTTTATATATATATATATATATATATATATATATATTAACTGAAATATAGTATAAACTAATAAAAAATTACATCAACAATTTATTTATTCGTGAAACTGGAAATTGGCAACTCAGGGTTTGTTTCAACTTTCAGCCTAACTGCTTAGATAAAATTATTCTCAAGTGTGATTAACTTCACTCTTCAATGGTGGCAGAGCATAATGGCTGGTCTATGACTGCAATTGCACTTGTAGATTATAGTCTGTAACTCAAACGATGAGCTGGTGATTGAGCAGTAGCAATGATTCGTGAACATTGAGATGGAAACTCATAGAGTCATGAGCTCTAAGCCCTGGCATGAGGGTTTCTTTCCTAAGCAGCCATAAGCAGAGAGGAAAAACTTTGCGCATGGGTTGGGAGTTGAGACTGGAGTAAGTGACCCTAGTGTGTTAGGACTAAGGTTTAAATGAAAAAACCAGCCCCAATTTTTTTTGATATTTTTATTAAATTCGCCTTCAGATTAGAACCAGCTTGAGATTCGGCAAAATTCCAACCTGGAGGTTCAAATTAGCCGAATCTTGTGACTTAGCCTAGAATTGCATCATGCATCATATGCATCATACACCAGCCATCAACTTGACTGAATTTTGGGGCGTCTCTTCCTAACTAGTTTATCCTAAAAAAAATTAACCTCGACTCTAAATCACCTGGAATTGCATCATGTCTGGACCACACCAGACCACACCAGCCTGTCAACTTGACTGGATTTTGGGGTCTCTCCTCCTAACTAGTTCATCCCTATAAGAAATTAACCCCAACCCTAAATCACCTGGATTACATCATCTCTGGACCACACCAACAGCCAACTTGACTGGATTTTGGGATGTCTCCTAACTAGTTCATCCCTAAAAGAAATTAACACTAAACACCTTAACTAAACAAGCTAATGGAAATCGACCGTACAGTGTTATGATTACTTCAGTAAATGCTTTTCAATTCTTACCTTATAGTTAGATCCTGTTATGGTTACTTCACTCACTGTTATTCAATTCTTACCTTAAAATTAGATCCTAGAGGAACTATATCTTTAGAATTATGCTGAACATTAAAATTTCTGATGGATTTCCTATATAAAAATTTGCCTCAAAATGGGCAATTTTTTATCACTTTTATCGATTCGAGAGTGGATTATGCAGATTTTTCAAGTCCTTGGACTTAATTGAATATTCCAATCTTATTTGCTTGAACAGAGGAGACAGTAATCTTTTCCTTATCTACTTAGACGTTTCTTTCAAAGTGTTCAGTATCCAGTAATAGTAAATTATGTAGATTTTAAGTACTTTGACTTAATTAAATGTTTCGATCATATTTGCCTTAGCAGAGAACAGCAAGTAATACTTTGTGAATGCCATTTTTAATTTCATAACCCAAACAGGTGTGATGTGATTTACAGTAATCTCAAAGTTTAAACTTAAGTAATTTCAAAGTTCAGTATTAGTCGCTCAGTTTCTCAAATCCTTTCGTTTAAACGAGTGTTTCAATCTTATTTGCTTTTGTGACTTACTGAAATCTCCATGTTCAGTAGTAATAATGAAAATTCTAAAATCCTTTCTTTTTAATTTTGATTCTATCTTATAATTTATTTGCTTGAACAGGGCATAGTTAAGTATTACTATGTGTTTGTCATATTCAATTTCATAACGCACAAGTGCAATACGCAGTTTATGTTTTGCATTTTCCTGTTCAGACTGCTAGATAATATGTTCTCTTATCGTGAAGTTAGTAATTAAATGCCTCTTCTTTATTTGAGTTCTAATCTCATGGTAACATACCAAAAAAAAATTGTGATAAAGTTATCTATGCTTGATTTTATTGTACTTAAACTGACTCATTTTGTGTCTTATTGGGAGCAATTTCTTAAGTATGTTGTTTAGGGATTCTCAAGTACAAAAGAAAAAACATTATTAATGTAGAACTAAATCCATTCTGATATCTTTATTTTTACGAGTCTAGATTGGGCAACCATATTTTTTTTAACAGAAACAAGTATTCAAGAGTTTTGTCCTTAAACTGCTGCATCAGGATGGCCAGAGTAGCTTCTACAAGTCTTGTCCTTAAATTGCCAAAAAGCAGTTCTATAATATAATGATGGGAATGAGGTGTTTTTCACATATAACCAAGATTCAATTTTTATGAGGATGTCCAGTTCTAGAGGGGCAATTGGAGGTAGTGGTCAAATCTGTGAGGCTTGCATTGCACTACCCTTGCACATTGTAACATTGTAAGGCTTGCCTTGCACTACCCTCACACATATAAGTGGATCAAAATCACTTTCTTTAGACTCACACTCTCCATACAAGTTCAAATCTCCAATAAGACATTTTGAATTCAGATTTAACCAGCCAATTACCAATTTCCCTCTATTTAAAAAAAATTATTATACATAATCATTTGACATTCTTTCTTGATCATAGACACAAGAATATGCATTCTTAAGAACTGTTTCGTAAGACAAAGATAATCATAAAATTCAACCTATCCCATCGAAGAGAGTAAGAGTAGTATGAGATGTCAAAGCCTTATTTTAGGCTTATAATGCAGGACTTTTTTGGGGATTTCTTTCCTCTTGGAAAAGAACCGAGCCAGAAGGAAAGAGGAACTTTTCCTGCCTATCTCCCTGAAAAGGTAGTCTGAAATCTCAAAGCCTTGTTTCTTTAAGCTTATAGCTCTTTTAAGATCTTTTTGGATTTCCTTCCTCTTGGAGAGGAGCTCACCCAGAAGGAAAGAGAGATTTTTCCTGTCGATCTCCCTGCAAAAGAGTTTCCTGCAACAAAATTTGCACACTACTGTGCAATTGTTCTGTCCCCTGCCAACCATTCTTGCTTACAATTAACTCCTTCAATTCCCCATTTCCTAATCTGATTCACTCAATTGTTCTGTCCCCTGCCAACAATTCATGCCTCCAATTAACTCCTTCAATTCCCCATTTCTTAATCTGATTCACTCAATTGTTCTGCCCCCTGCCAACAATTCATGCCTCCAATTAACTCCTTCAATTCCCCACTTCTTAATCTGATTCACTCACATATTGATAGTGAACATTGATTTGGGACAACGCTGTTCAAGATATGTCAAATTGTAAGAACGCGTCTTTCTATTAGTGTAAGTAAACATCTAGAATTTCAATGCTTTTTCTTTCGATAGATTTAATAGATCATGTTTAATATCTCCATATCCCGGTTATAAACCAGTTTTCTCAACCTAATTAAAATTCTACATATATTTGAACACAACTTGAAATCAAGTGATTTATATCAGATCCTGATTGAGATGGGTTTGTGCAATGATAAATATTTAAAAAAAAACGAACTTTGGAGTCATTTTTTTTTAACAGAAAAAAGTTTTGATTGCAGGCGTTGTAGAAAACCCATCCCTGAAGGCTACCAGGAGCCCCACCCATTCCCGGAGAGCATGTGGACCACACCTCCAGATACCAGCATTTTATGGACTCCCTACACCTGCAAGAGTTATGCCTGTCTCATTGATCGCAAGAATAAAAGGGAGCTCTCTGTCGACTGTAAAGATTGCTTCGATCTGGAAGGCCGCGAGAAGCACAGGTAGGTCTGAGTTAAGTTGTTAACGTTAAATTATGAAACAATCAAATGGATTTATGAGCAAACTTTTCTATATCAAGTTACAAGACCCTAGTTTGAACTTTGATTGATGGTCGTTCTAACATACAAGATCCGTTATGGCTATTAAATTACACAGCCTATCTGGTAAAGTTGTGGATGGTCATGAACTATTGGCAGTGTCACCAGAGAAAACTTTCGAATTTCCCATATATCTGTATCCATGTTTAATTGTGTTTTTGACTGTGAAGGTGGCTGAACACTACAAGCAACGGTATGAATTTCGCCATAGACGAAGTGGTGGCATTGAAGAAAGGCACTCTCCGCATTGGCCTGGATATCGGCGGAGGGACAGCAACCTTCGCTGTGAGAATGCGCGAGAGAAACGTGACAATTGTGACCACGTCAATGAACTTCGACGGGCCCTTCAACAACTTCATAGCCTCCAGGGGCGTGGTGCCCATGTTCCTCACCATCTCTCAGCGCCTGCCCTTCTTTGACAGCACGCTCGATCTCGTTCATTCCATGCACGTCCTTAGCAATTGGATACCAATCACGATGCTGGAGTTTGTACTGTTCGACATCTACAGGGTCCTCCGACCCGGAGGACTGTTCTGGCTCGACCATTTTTTCTGTTTGGAGCCTCAGCTTGACGAGCTGTATGTGCCCTTGTTGGAAAAGATTGGATTTAACAAGCTCAAGTGGTCTATTGGGCGTAAGTTGGACAGAGGAATCCAATTCAAAGAAATGTATATTTCGGCCATCTTGGAAAAGCCCCTCTCTCCCAGGACGAACAAACGTCTTTGATTTTTCTTCTCATTTAGGCCCATCCCATGTTTCAAGCTTTTCTAAATTGATTAGAATTAAGATGTAAGAAGGGAAGATTGAGAATATCACTTTACCAAAGAAGAAGGGGATAAGAGAACAGAACCCTGAAAGAATATGAAAAAAAAATGAGAATGGAAGGGAACTGCAGGACATTCTAAACTAGATTCATAATAATTCTTGGTAGGAAATGACTTCAGATGTGGAAAACGCCGGCTAAAACATAGATAGATCAGATTTGTTTTGTTGCTGTGATAATGCGAATGTAATAACAAGAATAAGCCTAAGCGGTGTCTGTATGTTTGAAGACTAAATTGAAAGAGTCTGATGATTCCCTGTAGCAGCTCTGTCAATAAATATATTTAGCTAATAATGGATTCTAACAAAGTTAACACCAGGTTGTGAAGATTTTGATTCTGGGTTGTGAAGGATTCGGGAGGATAATAATATTTTAGCTAATAATGTATTCTAACAAAGTTAACTTTAATATTTATCTTGATTTAACATTGAGTTGTGAAGATTTTGATTTAACTAGCTAGGTTGTGAAGGATTTAGAGGATTATATTCTATTTCATAACCAATTATCTATCCCACAACCAATCACTGTAATAAAATTTAATTGACAAGTTTTCACTATAAGATCTTATGGCAAACAGATTCTTTCATTTAAATTTATATAAATTAAGACATAACTTTCTTTACCTCCATCTCATAAAATATTATTATATTCTTTAAATGCTTTGAAAAGGGTTTTCTACAATTTATGGCAAACAGATTCTTTCATTTTTTATATTATGATATTTAAATTTATATAAATTAACACATAACTTTCTTTCCCTCCATCTCATAAAATATTTCTTTAAATACCTTGAAAAAGGTTTTCTACATCCCCGTATGTGAGATACAATATTACTGTATTCTTTAAATGCCTTGAAAGGGGTTTTCCACATCACAATATGCTAAAGATATCTCATAAAATATTACTGTTTTTTTTTCTACATCCCAATATGCTAGAGATATCTCATAAAGTATTACTGTTTTTTTTAAATGTTTTGAAAGCGGATTTTTACATCCCAATATGTGAGAGATATAAAAGCTTTCTACATCCCAATATGTGAGAGATATAAAAGCTTTCTACATCCCACTTTCCCTTCATCTCATAAAATAACATTATATTCTTTAAATGCCTTGAAAAGCCTTGAAAAGGGTTTTCTACATCCCCTTATGTGAGATACAATATTACTGTATTCTTTAAATGCTTTGAAAGGGGTTTTCTACATCCCAATATGCTAGAAATATCTCATAAGATATTACTGTTATTCTTTAAATGCCTTGAAAGGGGTTTTCTACATCCCAATATGCTAGAAATATCTCATAAAATATTACTGTTTTTTTTTAAATGTTTTGAAAGGGGATTTTTACATCTCAATATGTGAGAGATATAAAAGCTTTCTACATCCCAATATGTGAGAGATGTGTGATTCCTTTTGTTCAATAGTATGGGTACCCCGTTAGCAGACACAGAAAGGGAAATTATAAGTCTTCTTAGCTGGTTTTCATTCCTAAATCAATTGTATCCTGAAGATTGGCTGGAATAGCAGTACCCAGCAGCATCTATGAGCAAGTGTGAATCTAGGTATGCCTGTGAATGGTTAGAAGGTGAAAGCTCTATGTATGATAAGTTTATAAAGCTGTTTGGGGCATGCCCAAAGGTAATAAGGTGAAGCAGGTGGTTTTGTTAGAGTAGGTAAACATGAGCAATGCAAGTAGGCAAGGTAAACATGTAAAACATGGAATTCAATGTGTGATTCCTTTTGTTCAACATGTAAAATATGGAATTCACATATAACATTTAAAAAATATTAATAACAAAAAAAATATTTCAATATTTAAGATAAAACAATATAAAATAAAAAATGTAAATAGAGGTACAAGAAACATAATGCTAATACAACCAACTTAGATCCATCATGTGCAAAGTTAGATTCCTCTACAAGCATGGATTTATGCTAGTTGATTAACTTTACACATATTACACATGAATCTTCACTTCTGACATTTTTGAATAAGAAAATGTTTTCTAAGTGTAAAAATAAATAAAGATTACATAATTAAGAATAATGGGATTGAATTCATAAAATAATAATAATAATGTTTTTAAAATTTATATAATATTTATAATAATATAACTAGTTTATGGAATATTTTTTTACTAAATTAACATGAAGAAAGTTTAAAGATATTTTTAAAAATGCATAACAATTATAATAATGCAACGAAATTGAGATGTATGCATGGTAGTTCACATGGATCTTCTATCTTGTGTCTTCTATGTGTTAAAATGGTCATCCACCTCAATGTGTTGTTCTCTCAACATGGATGACAAGACTCCCTGGCCAACATTATTATTATGGTTGTGGTAGAATAATATTGTTTCCTTGTTATATTGAATCTACAAATCAATGAGACTTTATTATAATATAGAGAGTAGCATTATATAATATGCTTCCGTTGATTAAAAAATACAAAGTTTTTTGAACCATGTAAGGCTATTAGGACCCATGTCTATCTTGGTTGCCACCACTCCTTGTGTGGATAACCTAGCTAACCTATGTTTGTTCTTATTAACACATTGTTTCCCACCACAAGGATTTTGAGAGCCACTTATAGCTTTTGTAGGGCATAAACATGAGTCATTGAGCAAAGTTTAGTGCTTATTGTTAAACCATGTAATGTTATTGTGATCCATGATCCTTGTTGTTATTCACTCCCCATGCAAATAACTTAACTAGCCTATGTTGTCCTTACTAACACATTGTTACTTGCCAAAATGGCCTGAATGCCTTTGAAAGCCATTTGTAGCTTTAGCAAGGCCCAAACATGGTCATTTGAGGATGATCCCTCCAAAGGAACCTTGAAATTTAGTAGAAAAGATTTACGATGAGCTAATTATTGTTCCCTTTAGGATACCTTTGTAGATATCTTTGTTGTATGCTAGTCATATAAAAAGTAAACTAGAGCACTTTAATGATTGTATATCCTTGGAGACTATGATTAAAGGCAAGATGGAGGAGGAATTAGGGCAATATGGATGGCATTACCATAGCCCATGTAGCCTAAGTAAGCGATTTTTGCTATTTTCATTTTTAATAAAACATATTGTGGTGCCATTGTTGCTCACGAACCACAAGATTATCACAAAACCTTTCATATTTTTTAGTCGAATTGAGTATTTATCAACCACACAAAGCATTCAATTTTGATGTCCCATGGGTTGAGTTCATTGGCCTTCCCATATAGTTATAGGCATTTCGTGAGCACATTTCTACTTTGATTAGTAGCTTTATTTGTTATGAACTAAACCATTTTTAAATCCTAGTCCCTAGAAGAGGGTCTCTGCTTGCAACTCAATCTATCCATGGATCTAAAAGGGTTATTAATCCAAGTGGGTGATAATGATTAAGCAATTTATTTAGTGTATTGACTTGTTGAGTACCTACTTTAAATGTAAAATCCCATGCCACAAGATATTTGATTGTCTCCTTGTAACCAAGCCAGACTTACCACTAGACCTAGCTAACCAAGATCCTCAAACTCAGTCCTAATCAAGGACTCAAGACATGAATAACTATGATGGAGGTTAGGTGTGTGTTATGCATGTGTTCAAAATGGAACTATCACTCCACAACACGAAGTTGTTAGAAAATATTGAATGCCATAAAAATAAAAATAAAACATAAAATAATGGGGCATTTGTACATCGAGTCATAGATTTCACCCCCTATGTGTATCTAAAGTGGTAAAAAGACCAAAGTTTAAAGCCCTTACTACATAAAAATAGGATTTTACAAGTGTTGAAATATGATACTACAAAGGCCTAACACTAGAGCATTATTACAAATCATGATTTTAAATACAAAATAACTCACATATATAGAGTTTAAACATGCTTAGGAAAGGCGGTGTGGTTAGGTACACAATAGGTTTTTGGTTGCTTGCAAGAATTGTTAAAACAAGAAGATTTTAAAGCTCAAAATGCTCAATTCAACAATCTGACAATGTTGGTGCATCGATCTCAAATAATATAATAACATCAACCATTAGGAAGGAAGTGGTACACCCCTCCCAAACACCTCCACTCAAGGGGGCGATAGGAGGGATTACTACCCAGCCTACTTTCTAAACTCCAAAGCACACTCAGATCTTCATGAGTCCTAAAACAAGCCTAAAGTTTTCATTTTAGAAGATGTAATTGTCTATGCCATGAAGGGCATAGTGACTTTGAATACACATGAAGTCTTGGTTGGGTTGGACAAGAATGTTGGTGCTTATAATATGGAGAACATTGCTACCTTTTTTCTAATGAAGGTAGTGCCATGGAATGCCTCACTGGCCCTTGTAGAAAAATTATGGTTTGAAAAAGATACATATTGTGGTTTGGTGTCTTTATATGAATTGTGCTTATAAGAAGTGAGAATTTATTCATTTTTGTTTAAAAATGCTTATTATATTTGGTTTCATGGGTCTATGTGCACATCTACACATTGTGGGAATAAAGGTGTAGTGGTGATGCTTGTGTTGCCTCAAATTGCTTCCTTCATCATGGATTGAGGAATGAACCAATTGCAAAGTGGTTTTGATCATGTTGAATAGATGGTTATATGTTTGTCATAGTAAGTATTTACTTATCAAATGATGTGAAGGGAGAACATTTTTGGGAGATTGATGGTTTTTGAACTCCTTATGGCTTAGTGGTTAGTTTGTAGGGATTTCAACATGGTATATGTTGAGGAAGATAAATACGGATTGTTTCTAAAAGTACTAGTTTATGATGAGAAAACAACGTGTAATCCCCTCAATCATAGACTTGATTTATAGGACCCTAATAAATTTGTGAAAAGAATCAACTGAGATATGGTTTACCTAGTCCAACTTTCAAAAGGGAAATGAAAGAGTTCCTAAAAGGCTCAATTGAACCATGCTTTGTAAGTATAATACTTTCTTTTGTTATTGTAATGCTGTGAGACTTTTTTAGGTCCTACAAATCCCCCTCTCTCACACCACCAAGGTATATGCATCTTTATTTATTGGAAAGATACAAAGATTCAAATGCCTAAGACCTATTTTTTCTATATGCGTCTCACTTGAAAACATAGAGTTATTGGAATTTTATTATAAGGGTTTAAAATTTATTACCTATGGCCAAGAGTAGAGATGGATGGAGTGCTTTGTCTAAGTATTCCATCGCTCATACCACCTCTTTTATGAGGGGATGTGAACACTAGATTGCCTTAGTATGTGAATGGGGACATAAAGCCATGAAATATGAGCTTGATCAAAGCAGTTGTTGGATATGGTTTTATCCCTTTGCATGAAATAATATAGGCTAATGTTTATGAGCTTTAACATCTTCTCCAAGTGGGGACATAAAGCCATGAAATATGGGATTGATCAATGCATGTAGGCTAAGTTAAATGAGCTTCAACATCTTCTCCAAGTTGATAAAGCTATTTAGGTCAATGGCACTCTATTAATAGAAATACTCCACTAGCTTTGAATGGGAGACTTGTCAATGGAAGATTCCTTTAAAGTGCTAACTTCCAAGGAAGCTTCCAAAAATATTTATGTGGTTACTACTCCATATGGGAAGTTCACCAAACAAGAGGACTACGGTAAGCTTGTTAGCCACTTCACACTTGTTCGTTGAGTAACATAATTGAGATTGCAAACTTGTCCTTATGTCATCCCATATAGATTGTCTAAATTTGAAAAAATTACGTGTGAGTAATATTTGACCTTAGGTGAGACAACCATTTCTTTAATGCAGATTGTTGAATATAATTTGCTTGGATTATATTTTTTTTGTGCAAATATTATAAGGATGCAGGATATCTTCCATATTTTTTTTGAGGGTACAATGAAGTTATTCGAAAGTAATCATTGCGTGCCCAACTTTTATTTGATGCACATTCCTTTCATGCACACTCACCTTGTACACTGGTTGCATACTCACACTTATTACATTCCTTTGCCATGATAGCGACCATCGCATCTTGCATGCTGCTTTCCATGAAACTAGTATGTGGTTCGTTTGTTTATGCTCAATGTGCATTTTGTCTCTCCACTCTATCATCTTTTTGTGTCACTCTCAATGTGCTCATATGCACCACACTTATCTTTGGTATGCTCATTTGTATTGCACTCACCTATGCCATGCTTACCTAACATGATCATGAAATTAGTTTTGTCTTAGATGTTCCTACAACAAATTCCTCCTATGAAATGTTCCATCATATTCAATTTCTTATGGTCTTGGTTTCGAGGAACTATTTTTGACTTTCCACTTTGTCTAGTTTTCAACCTTGTAGCCTTTTTTTCAATTATGTAGTTTTTAACTCACAACCATTCTTCCTGTTCTATTTACAACTTCCAAATTGTGAGTCACATCAATCATGATAGACCTCTCAACTTCTTCACTTGCTCATTTCCAATTGACACGGTCACCATGAGAATCAACAAACCTCTATTCCTTTCCACTTGATCTAATCCAAATGATGTAGTGACCATTTCAAGATATAACCACACAAAATATAATACACATATTTGAAATCCAAACATAACCTACAGCTTCATTTTGCCTATCAAACTAAAAATGAGGAAGATTCTACAAACAAAAATGTGAAAGAGTACATTGTTTCATAATGTCTTATGGGATGATGCCTTTTAGTTAACATCATTAACTTATCCTAATTAACACAATGTGGGTAGCAACAAAGTAGTTGTCTCACCCTAGAGGTGAAGGTGTCTTAGTAGTTGCCTCACCCTAGAGGTGAAGGTGTCTTAGTAGTTGCCTCAACCTAAAGGTGAAGGTGTCTTAGTAGTTGCCTCACCCTAAAGGTGAAGGTGAAGACAATGTTAGAAGGTTATGCCAAATGAAAATTTATATTGTCATTGTGAAAAGTTACCCATCCGGGTTGAGATGCGGAGCATTTGTCTATAGGTGATTTCCAGCGCTCTTCCCTGAAGCACGACAGTAGTTCATAAAGAGGGGGCAGTTCCAACGATCTCATACCAGGTTGTTTATGTGCTACTTACAGTAAACCTTCCGACTAAGGGTAAAAGCCCGTCTAAAAGAAGTCTAAAAATATAAAAGGTAGTATATTTATAAATAATGTATATAAGGGCCCACCCAATATCAAAGTTGAGGATTGAAGGTGGCAACTTCAACATTTTTTGTTTACTATGCCCAAAAGTGTGAATTAAGAATTGAAATATGTTCATGCTATTCGAAATATACATGGTGTTGAAAAGTCTTTTTTTACATCTAAAAGTAGTTCCCAAGGTCCCCAAAGGCATGCACAATAATGCTAAAAATGTTTCATAATGGGTCTATTTCTTGAGCCCCATTCCAGTGTTATTAAAGCTAGTAGGTGTTTTAGAGATACACTACATATGCTACCACTTTGAATTTTATAGTAAATGAAGAAGTGTTTTACAACCAAAGTGAATGGGGATGTAGAGATACACTACATATGCTACCACTTCGGTTTTTGTACAAGGAGAAGCAAGTATTTTATAACCTAGTTGGGTATGGAGAGATTCACCAACATTGTGTGCATATGGATATGGGTATGGTTTAAAGCTCTTATAAATTAAATAAACATATTTATTTATTCAAAACACAAGGTATTACTACTTTGATTTTTGTATTCAAAACATGAGGTATTACTATTTTGATTGTTGTTTTTAGAGAAAAATGTTTTACAATAAAAGATGGGGAAATTTATGAATACTACTTATATATGCACATGGGTTCTAATGCATCTACGAATAAAATAAAAACAATTTTACTTATCAGAAATAGTAAAAAAAGGCAATACCGCTTTGATTTTATACTTAAGAAAAGCAAGTATAGTCCACATGAAGGCAAGGAGATCCCACACTATTCATGTGTGTGGGGTTCAAAACTCCCAACAATCAAACAAAAACAAGAACTCATTCAAAAGGTGAGGAATTTCCACTTTGATTCCATTTGTTTTTCACCAAAAAAAGCTCGGGGGCCCACCCAGTCAGCCCCATCCCCGAGGAATATCGTCTAACCTGGCGGAAGAACTTGACCTCAATAGACTCAGGTATTCAATCCCTGACCTTTGGCATAGTAATGGATTGTCAACTAAGGCCCACCGAATTGAGCTACCCATATAAAGAAAGGGATGTGCTTTACAATGTAGGTGAGTAAGTACCACTTTAGTTTCATATAAAGAGAGACACTTATTTTACTTCCATTTTCATGTAATGAGAGGCAAGTGTTTTACGATGCATGTGGGGATAGGGAGATCCATGAACACTACATGTTTGTATATGTTTAACAATATATTAAATTTAAGGAGATATATTGGGTGCAATATATATATAGCACCAAGAGGAGTGAGGTGTTGTACAGAACGTAACATAACGTTACATTATTAAATATAAAAAGTAAATAAAAAAAATTCATGCTATCCTATAAAATTAAACATTAAAACTTAAACCTAGATGTATAAGCAAGAGAAGGATCAAATTTCTTTAGTTTAAAGTTAAAAAAGAGTTACAACTCAAAAAATTGGACCCCCCTTTGTGCTTAATAGATCCGACTTTAAAATGGATCTATGCTATTATTTATTTAAATTAAGGGAGATCCATGGACACTACATGTTTGTATATGTTTGACACTATATTAAATTTTAGGAGATATATTGGGTGCATTGAATATATATAGATATTAAATCATATTAATTTAAATTAATAAGTTTTATATAAAAATTGTGATGAAGAATACCAAATGTTTTTGATATTTTTTGCTTTGTCATTATTGGATTTTGGTGAGGCAATCTTTGTTGAAATTACAATTTTGGATTGATGGAATTGCTACTTTAGTATATAAATGGATTTAAAACCCTTGAATATTCCTATTGCAACTAGATCATGTAATGTTAACATTTGGTATTTGCAATTTTATCAATCCAAAATGATTCTCACAAGATTTCCATCTAAAAATAATGATTTCCTCTCTTGTTATTTTGAGTGGCAAAAAAAGGCCAATTCATCGTGTGTTTAGAATTTTGATTTCAAAAGTTTATGCTCTATATCATATACACGAATTCACATTCATTTCCAATAATTAAATATTGAAATTTAGCCCCGAGGGGTAGCTTAATTGGTTGGAGTTTGATTGCAGAGACCGTTTGATATTTTTCAGGAGAAAAAAATAGTTGTTCCTTAATATTCATGAGAGTCAAAGGTAACTGATACACGATGATATCAAGATATCATGCCAAAGCAGAAAACACCATACATGATGGGCAGTAAAGGCTAATCATAACCCTATACTAGAGAAGCACAATAGAGCAAGAGAGCTAAACGGATGGAGCGACAAGAGAAGCACATCTAATCACCGTGATGATCAACCACTCATGTCCACATAGAAAAACATGAAGAACCCAACCAGCTTATCCAAGGAGCCACTCTGGGTAGTGACTAAAACAACAAGCTGGTCTATCATTGAAGAGGATAGAGGAAATCCATAGATATCCAAGTATGAAAAGTGGCTATGAAGCCCATACTTCCACAGAAAACATAAAAAAAACCATAAGGATACTAGTTCAAATCCAAAACATCGATGCTCTTAGAAGGATGTTTTGGATTTGATATTGAGGTCAAAGGTTCAATTCTCATGGATTTGATTCTCGGGGTCCTTTAAGGTTAGGCTCCCAAAACTGACCCTTCGGGTGGTCCCCCTAGAATTATTAATGTAGATGTAGCGAGCCCCGAACAATATTCTTGAGGTTGTGAACCACATGAAAAAAAATTAAATATTGAAATTTAATATACATTTGGTTAGGGATTGGATTTGTGAGTTCTCACATATGACCAACATGTTAATACGATTTTAATGTTTGAACAAGTTTTGGTGGGTTAAGTTCCACACAAATCTTGGCCCTTCCTATGCCCAGTTAGCATGCTCACACTATGGTGATAGCCCACCTTGCCATGATATGGTCATAGGGTCGTGAGAGGTTAGAACATGTGCACAATTAGGTTCCTCCTCTAACACTTGATGATAAGTTTTCAACTTGCTAATCATCTTTGAAACATCCCAAGCCAACTAATAATTTACTGCGTACATATTATAGTTGAGATTGTGGTGATCATTGACCTTACCACGATAAGCTGATAAGGTTGAGAGTGACTAAAATATATACACAACTAGTCTTCTCCTTTGACACATAATGATAAGTTTTCAACTTGCTAATCATCTTTGAATATTTGAAACATCCCAAGCCAATGAATGATTAGTCGAGTACAACTTATAGTTGAGATTGTGGTGATAGCTAACCATACCACAATAAGGTGGTAAGGACATAAAAAGCTAAAACATGTACACAACTAGACTTCTCCTCTAATTAGTTTTCAACTTGCTAATCATCTTTAAAGCTTAGAAACCTCTCAAGCCAAGAAATGTCTAATTGAGTACAACTTATAGTTAAGACCTTGAATGATTGTGATGAATGCCATTAATGGGTAACTTTGGTTATTCATATTTCTTATTCATTTAAAAAAATGCATTATGTATTATTTCTTAAATATACAATTTTAAGAGTTGTGATAAAGTATAAGGGTTGAATCTGAATTGCATATTACACTCTAAGTAACATTTAATGCTTAAGTACTTGGTGCTTAATATGTGCTATGAATAGATTTCAATACCAAAGAATATTGAGCATGTTTGAGCAGTAGCTCCTAGTCCCTAATAAAATTAACATGAGCAGTTCCGGTTCCAATCCAATTCGTGCCCTAAAATTGGAGCGTTTTGGCCTGACTCGATCATTGTAGCGTAAGCCAATCGATGGGAATTTATCCAAACTAGACCAACGGTCACCCCAAACGAGGTTACTACGGAGTGGCAAGGTCACGGGTGGCAGGGGGTAAGAAGGATTGTAAGAATGATAGATCATCCGATATTTTACATCGTAATCATGATCATGAATGTCTTGAATTTGAATTTGAAGAAAGAAATGGAAGAGTCTGGGGGTTTTCGAGGGCTCCAAATATTCCGCTGCCTAAGAGATAAGCTTGGCTTACACCAAGGCAATCGAAAAATCCGTAATACTGGTAGGAATGGAGCTGGCGAACAGAGTTTCAGAAAAATGTTTTTTCACTACAGAGTTTCATACAAGTAGAAATACAAATACAAGCACTCCAGCATTCAGGCAAGGAGGAAGCGTTTCTCCAGGCAAAGGCTTGCCGAAATTTCTGTTAATAGCACGGTGTTCAGGTATGCCCAGCTACCCCTCCTTGCCCTTCCTCTTGCAGTAGAAGCAATGGATAACGCGTGTGCTTGTTTTCGAAGTAAGATTGTTGATGTATTTATTTGTTTATTTATTCGGTCCAGGGAGAGTCTCGAGTCCTAGAGTGGGTTTCGTTGGGAAAGATCGTTTCGAGGAAGGGTCTCTGCCTGGGACTTACGGGAAAACAATTCCCGAGTAAGTCACTTCTCCTTTCCTCTTTATGTATCTAGGCCAATCCTGCTAAGTTATCTTCGTTACGTTTCATTCAGAGAACATCATCTTCATCTTAATCTTAATCGTCTTTTAAAAAAAATTAGCATAGGCTGGTTGAGATCATAGTTGATAATATCCCCGAGCTAATCCCAAGTTAAATTCTGCTGGGACAGCAACCTAGCAATCCTGAGTCTGGTACAATAAGTTTCAGAAAAGAACTGTTTTCGGAGAGTATTTTACAGCAACTACGGTAAAAGCTTTCGGACGAGTGCTGGAGAACTTATGTCCTGCATTGACCATTTTCTGACGGATGCCTTAAAAGCGAATGCCGATTACAAAACAAAATATCCAAACAAAAAACAGAAGAACCACTTTGAGACAATCATAATTACAATAAAAACAAAGGTTGCTTTCTGACCATTATCGGTCAATGAAAAATCCAACAACAATCGAAAAGTGATTAGTTCACATTATGACTCACTTCCAGCGAGTACTTGCCAGCAACGGGTTAGACCCATCAGTACTGGCATGTTAGACCCTTACTCACCAGTAATCGTGGGTTATAACTTATATGACTCTTTGCGGGTCTAACTCGTGGGTCGATGGGAAATCTTGCCAATGTTAAATATAATTGTCAAAAAGGAAAAGAAAAACCCTCATTTTGATTGACCCTGCTGCTGAGTTTATAGAGAGTCCAAGTCAAACTGTTACACTCTGGCCTTGCTTTGTTGTTTGCCCAGACAAATTTTCCATTTTGCTTGAGATCACTCATTATTAGTGACAATTGTGGAGTTGCCCCAGACCTCGCCTGATGGATAATATGCTCTCAATGTACAATGATCAGTTATCAGGTATAAAATCTCTCATCAATTTCCAATTCCAATTCCCTGCTCCAAGTGTAGGCCTAGCTCTCACAGACATCTGTTTTGGGAATGCCCAAGTGTATGGTTAACATCTTCGACAGTTTCTTCTCATGCCTTGTGGGCCCTCTTTGGTTTGTGTTTGTTATCTATGTGATGCTCATAATTACAAGCTGTTGTATGATAGTGGCATACCTCTATGATAGGGTTTCATTACACATCAAATCTCCCCCACTGTTCTCTCAGAGTGTATAGATAATGCTTTTGCCGGCCCTCCACCCATTTTGTGTCATCATTCATACATGACAGGTGGGGAGGCAATTATCCCTTGAGGGCTTGGAGTATATTCGTTCTTTCTCCGAAGAGCTTATCAGAGTGCTGCCAGCTAGTGTGGATCTCCCAAACCATAGTGAGAATATGGGCACCTGATAAGCATGGAGTTATGTTTGAGCCCTGAGCTTCACTAGCTCAAAATAAAAATCCTACAAGTTAAAGTAGTATGCAATCCAACTTCACAAGTCCCTGTGCTCAAAGAGTGATATATCTAACAATGACAGCTCAAATTATTCAAAACCACTGCCATTGATTCTACAATATCATTTGCACTTGCTTGTCTTCTACATACCTATACTGAGTTTTGGGCATCAGATCACTGTGTGGTTGTAAAGTAGATATGCAGTTTTTCCATTATTACATTCAAAATAAAAAAGTTGAAAGGGCAATGGAAGGAAACAATGAGAAAAATTAAATTGTGAATGCCATTTTTGCCGATTTTACAAGCATGTTAATGTGCCTTGCGTTAGGTCTCTTGCAACAATTGACCATTTTGAATAAGGATGTTACGTGGTACCAATACCATTGTACCTTCAGATGTTTACCTAAGGACAGGGGTCGTATTTTTCATCATGATCATGATGGGGTGTTATCAGCACTTTTGAGGGCTGGTTATGGCCGGACCCTTTGATACTTCCTGCAGGGGTACTATGGCTTAATGGCATTGCTGACTGCCCTTTGTTGGGGTTTTTAATCTCACGGTTGGTGTCTGGGGCTCGTAGGGGCAGGTCACTGGGTCACATGACTCCCTACTTGTTTCTACACCGGTGACAATATTCCATCTTTGAGGCTCTTGCCTCCCTTTTAGGGCACCTTGTGTGTTAAACTAGTAGTGACAAGGAAGGTCTTCCTGCATGCATGTGTTCTTGCTTGCAGAAGACTTAAATTAGGAAGCCAATTAAAGCAATCTAATTGTTTATTAAGTGAAAGTGAAATTAGGGTTTTTGCTTTACCTAAAGTTATAAAAGAGAGATCAATTGGTGGAGAGGACATAGTTGCATTCCGACAGAGACGGAGGAAGAAGTGTGAGAGAGAATTTTGGCGAAGAAGACGGAGGAGCACTAACGCAGGAAGACAACCTTAAATTGCAGAGGAGAGAGACAAGAGACTTTGGCAGAGGTACACCATACAACAATAGTAGTAGAATCATACAACCGTACAACAACAGGCCGTACAGCAACAAGCTGCCTTGGGAATCGTGCCATCTCACAGGTTTTTCTCAGTGATTTTTGGGTGTTTCGATTTTGCCATCTAGGGCTTAAATTGATTTTTTGATATTGTAAAAGCTTTGTATTTTCTTAATAAAAATATCCTTTCATACTGCTGCACCGATTTTCCCATCTTGGGTTTTGTCCGGGGGTTTCTACCCAAAAAGATTGTGTCGTTTCTATTGATGTGATTGATGTTGTAATTGGTTCTTAGTTTTATATTCCGCTGCATACTTTAAAGAAGTTCATGTGTGGTTATTTCGGTTAAATTTAAATACACTGTTTTAGCCCTAGTTGTGCTTTAAGAAAAATTTACATGGTATCAGAGCTCTAGTGAGCTAAAGCTGAGAGATTTGCAGCAACAGTGATAGATCGGTGCCATATCTATAGGAAGACACAAACCTAGAGTTCCAGATCTAGGGTTTGACAGGTAACACTTCACTATGGCCATATAGTTGAGAGTTGAGGATAGACTCCAGGGGTCACAGAACTTTCCTACATGGAAAGAAAGGATCACAAGGATCCTGAACGTCAGTGATGCAAAGGAGCACATTGGCTCCACAAAAGTTGCAGCCACAGATCCAGTAGATATAATAGCTTGGAAGAAGATTGATTCTAGAGCCATGTTGATTATCATGGATGAAATGAAGGACCGTAAAGTCCCTCACCTTTCTGGTAAGAAGACCGCAACAGAGATGTGGACGACTTTGGAGACTCTGTACCAAAGCAAGAACAAGAACCGAAAGGTGGTGCTGCAAGAAAGGATGTGCAATACCGAGATGGCAAAGGGAGAAGGAGTGGTGCCATATCTCACGAGGCTCACACAATGTTATCACATATATAGTAGTCGGGCTACCATATTCTATTTTTCAGATACAGTACATTTTTCAGACAAATCTCTTACATATGAGATGTTGAGATGAACAGTTTTGACAGATCATTATTTTATTCGTGGACTATTGTACTCTCCCATGTCAGGATTGAGTCTCAGGACACTCAGATTTGAGGACTGATGTAGCCATTTAGTCATTTACAGAGCAGTTATTGATGCCCAGTTTTATATCAACACTTTCTCATTGGACAGATGATGGTTCAGATGGATTATATGCGTGATTATGACTTGGCTTGTATTATATTGTGTTATGGTTATCATTGCTCTTATATGCATCTTTGTGACATGTATTAACATGTAGTGTCATGATCTGGCGGTCATAATTATATGAACTTGGATGTATTTGTATTATGTATTGATGTTCCTACTTAGACTTGGAAGTTCCTGATCTATACTCATTGGTTTTATTCTCCTTAGGGAGAATAGAGGTAGTCAGTCCCACCATTGTTTTGGCTTGCTAGTGTTGGCTTCATCTTTCACTGTCTCCACCCATCCATTACCTTCCAGTTTTGTTTATAACCCGACTTTTACTACTTGACTTGTGGCATGGAGGACCTTTCCCTACTAGAACCTTTGTTGGACAAACCTCCTTGTTTATATTGTGTCTCGGCTCTGAGTTGGTGACAAAACTTGCCTTTGGTGAGTTGGATTGTATGCCTAAATCATTTTGGTTGGTTGTCCCGATGTTTGGCACTGTGCAGAACTCCCCTTGGTCACTTGAGATGTTGTTGGCTAAAACTGAAAGCTCATGTACTACCTATATTGGAAATGTTTATATGCGCCCATGGAAAATGAAAATGCTAAAATTGTGTTTCTTAACATATGTAAAAAAGGGCAAGAGCAATGAAATGCTAAAATACCCCTTGGAAGGGTGTAGGAAAAGGTCCAAAAAAGCAATGGTTAAATATATGCTATATCCAAATATTGATGACCTTAAAAATTTGAATATGTCTTGGATGAAAGCTGTAGTTAGCTGTGCTTTTAAGCACTGGTGAAGTCCCCAAAAGGATATATAGGCCAAAAAGGCTATGGAAATAAAATTGATGATCCTAATGAAACTGGATCAAACTTGATGTAGACATGATGCCTAAGTTTAATAAACACTCTCTGAACAACTAATCATTTGTGAGGCATTGCCATTCCTTGCGTTGTTGTTTGTCCGACATGTGGTTATAGTGAGTTTTTCCTTTCCATATCCAAAGTGTCATGATGTTAAGTAGGAAGTCATCCTTTGCCCTAGCCTTGTCAATTTCAGCCTTCACCCTTCACTAACAAATTGACTACAACTATGAAGTGAGTATAGTCCTGAAAGTTTGGTTTGATTAATAATAAATAAAACCCTATATATGTAATTGGTTAATGTACCGCCAGTGAAATGACTGCTACTTGTTGTGATTGTTGCTTAAATGAGTTGTAGAGCATGTCTTAACCTTATAACACTTGCAGTAGATGGATGATAGTCTGAGTTATATTATTGGTATCTGGTCATTTACGGATGGTTATATTGTTTATTGGATATGGTTGATGATTAGGTGGAGACCTGAGAGGGGTATGAGTATACACTCTAGATGGATTTGGACTCTCTGAGTCTCATGAGATAGTTCGTTTTCAGTTTCGGGCACTTGCAGAGATGGTCAGGCTCATTTTACTCTCTGGATGTAGTTTTGCTTCATAGGATGATGTGTCTGAGCAGGGAGATGTTTTTATTGGATCTCCTAGGGCGCTGTATGGGGTATAGGGGGTGCAGCCACTTGATTGTACCATAGTATCCCCATCCCAAAGAGCCTGATGGGCTCAGTTTGACAACGCAGGCACCTTAGGAGGCTGTTTTGGTAGGTTCACGTTTCTCAAGGCAGATTAAAAAATGATTAAATGGCTATTGAAGAAATCGATTTGGGCTATTGAGGCAAGGAAATGACATGGGATGAGTCATGATGATGAGAGTGATGTCCTCCACACCTTCTCCAACAGTTGCAGCACTTGATTGGGCCCACACCTATTTTTTGGGCATTTTTATATTATTTTCTGGAGCTTTTGGGAGGCTCACGATTTTCTCAAGGAGGCACAAAGTCAAAAAATTAAAATATTATATTATTTTATTGTACCATGGGGCACCCAGAGGGAGTTAGTTAACACTCCATGGACCCACCATGTGCTTCATTTATTTCTTGTTGAGTGGGGTACCCTCTTTATGGGTGATTTAGTCCACTTTGGTATTTTATGGTTATATTGATCCATATATTGTATGTTGAGTTCATCTCAACCATTGATTAGAACATTTTATCTTTTAATCTTAGCCACTCGTTTTGAAAGTGGTTAGAATTTTGGTTCTCTCGTTCCTATTTAAAGGAGAGAGCTTCTCATTTGTAAGGGGTCTTTGGCTCTTGGATCTGATTAATAGAAAGATTTCTTTGTGGATATTTTCTGGATCTGCTTTGCATCTGATGTTCTTCGGTAGTGATTGGAAAATCTCTTGCTTCCTAGCATTCAGACTATTTTGTGAGATCTATATATTTTTCGGGATCATTGTCCTTTCTACAGGAAGGCGTTTTCAGCTGGAGCGTTTTTGCAGGGGGACCTCAACTCGCTCGGATTGTCTTCGTCTTGTATCAGGGGGTTTTCATGAGCTTCATTGTGATCTATGATTACATCTTGTTACTTTTTCTGTAGATCTAGCCTTTTCTTTCATGGTACAACAAATTTGATACTATTGACGTTTGCTTGTGCAGGATAGGGGGGTGCATTGGTCACTTGGAGCATAACGTTGGTCTTAGAACTCACTCAGATCTTACAGAATTGATCGGGATGGCGGGGATCATCATCATCAAGGCATCTACAAGCATTTCTAGGTAAGATGTAACAGGTAAGTCTCTTCTCTTTCAGATCTCAATCCATTGTACCATGCTTTTCTTCAATTTTTTTGAAAAACTCCTAAATAATAAAAATCCAAAGAAATACTTAATCGGGGATCTACTTGATCTTTGAACAAACCATTTCTGGGTTTTGTAGATCGGGCATCCCTCTCACTAGATCATCCTCAACGCTGTCCAAATTGTGACTGGTTTGCCCTAGATCTGAGTTTCTGACTGCTCAAACCCTAGCGCCCCTACTAAAATTTTGACTTTTTTTTGGAAAATAATCACGTGGGTTTGTAAATCAGGTTTCCCTCATTCTAGAACACCCCCAATGCTGAGCTTGTTCTTGCCAGGTAGCCCTAGATCTGAAAAACTGACTTTCAGCCTCCTAGCATCCCTGATCAGATTTTGACTTTTCCAGATCTGATTTTTCCTGAAATTTTTTGACTTGGGTTTGTAGATCGGGCCATTCTGATCTCATCCCCTCTCCAATGCTGAGCTGATAGTCTCCTGGTTGTCTTAGATCTACATATCTGCCTCTCCAAACCCTGGCGCTAGACCTCCTTCTGCTGGTTTCACTGTAACCTGAATCTTCTGGGCCAAACACTTTTCTGGGTCCATAAATCATGGCATATCCTAGGTGGGTCCACTTAAACGATGTGTTGATACTGACTCCATTACCCAAGGTTCAACAGGCAGTAATCTCCAAGCATAGCACTAGCCCTCTTTTGACCTCTTTCCCTTGAAAGTTGACTGCTCCTTGATGACTCAGGTAATCTGACATTGTCATATCTCTCATTGAGTCTATCCCTTTGGTACTAGACAGTCCCAACTGTCTTTACTCACCTTGTCTCAGTTACGTTTCCCAAGACAGCGATTATCTTCATCAGTTGCTAGTACCTCAACCCTAGATCTAAGTATAACCCCTATAGGTCACTTTGGATCAACCCTCATAGGACTGAATCCCTCATCCAAATCCCTAGTCCACGTAGTATCATCTTCCATAGATCTAGAGTTTCCAATTACCTTACACTTTACGTACCTCAAGCCATACTTGATCTGATCTGTTGTCTAGGTTTGATCTCTCCTGTCGGGAGTAGATCTAGGTCTCACCCTTTGTTGTCTTGAACTTAGATAACATAAAGCGAAGACTGACTTGATTGGCGTGATAACCATCCATTTGGGAGTCTAGGTAGTCTTGGTTCTACCTCCTTAGTTGCTTGCCCCTCTACCATCCATCCTGGATCCATCATACATAGGCAACTACAAGGTTGGTGATAACACACAGATCAGGGATGAGCTTGGAGCTGTTGGCTCTAAGACAGTGGATGAGGAGCTAGTTCAGATAACCCTCAATGGATTCTCTAAGCCATGGGACACCTTTGTCAAAGGTGTTGTGTTTAGGGAGAAGCTCCCTGATTGGCAGAGACTATGGGATGACTTTGTGCAGGAGGAGACCTGCATGGGTCAAGGATCAGGCTCATCCAGCAGTGCCCCACAGGTTGTCGATGAGGAGGCTCTAGCCCTTACAAGGAAGAGCAAGGGTAAGGCAAAGAGAAAGAAGGATGGTAAGAAGAACCTTGACGTGCCAAAGGTCAAGTGTTTTATCTGCCACAAGCAGGGACACTTTGCCTCCCAGTCCCTAGACAGGAAGAAGAAAAGTAACACTCAGATGGCTGGATCTGCAGAGGTGGATGAGTTCAACAGGAACTTCGATGAGGAGTTTTGCTTGATAGCTTGCATGGCAAGCACCACAGGGAGTGGTATATGGTACATCGACAGTGGAGCATCTAGCCACATGACTGGACATAAGAGATTCTTCAGAGACTTGCAGGAGAGTGGAACAGGGATCCATGTTGAGCTGGGTGATGATGCGCGGTATTAGGCGCAAGGAGTTGGCAATGTTTCATTTCAGAGGGAGTTTGGCAAACCCCTCAGTTTTGCTGATGTGTTATATGTTCCAGGATTGACTAAGAACCTCATATTAGTCTCCACTATGGAGGACAAGGGATATCAGGTGAAGTTTTGAGACCATAGAGTGTATATCAGGCCCAAGGGGTCAGATAGGAGTTTGGATCGGGTGATCGACAAAAGGAGCGAGAAAGTGTATAGACTACACTTTGAGCCTACAAAGGCTTTAGTCAACACCAGCAATAATAGTCAGGGTGAGTTGTGGCATAGGAGGATGGCACACTTACACCATGGAGCATTGAGGCACTTGAGACAGGCAGTCATTGGAGTTCCTTAGGTATAGGAGGAGAAGCATAACCACTGCAAGGGCTGTGCTTTGGGGAAGAACATCAGGAATCCTTTCCCACAGAGTGAGCACAAGTCTAAGGAGCCCTTGGACTTGGTGCATTCAGATGTATGCAGAACTATGAGTGTCCATTCTTTCAGTGGTTACAGTTACTGCGTAACCTTCATTGATGACTATTCTAGGAAGACCTAGATCTATTTCTTGAAGGCCAAGTCAGAGGTCTTTGAGAGGTTTTGAGAGTTCAAAACTCTCATGGAGAATCAAACAGGAAAGAAGATCCGAGTGTTGAGGACAGACAATGGGGGTGAGTACACCTCCAATGAGTTCATGGAGTATTGTTCGACAAAGGGGATCAAGAAGGAGCACACTGTGCCCCATACCCCACGGCAGAATGGAGTTGCAGAGCGAAAGAACAGGACTATGTAGGAGCAGCCAAGGCCATGTTATTTGATCAGGGATTACCACTATTCCTTTGGGCCGAGGCATACAGGACTGCAGTGTACATTCAGAACACGTGTCCCCACACAACTTTGGGGAGGAAGACACCCGAGGAGGTCTTCGTAGGCACTAGGCCAGATGTGAGTCACATTCGCATATTTGGAAGTGTCTGCTATTGTCATGTTCATGCTCACACTAGGAAGAAGCTGGACCCTTCTGACGAGCAGGGGTTACTTATTGGATATAGCGAGACTTCGAAGGCATACAAAGTTTACATTCTTGCTTGCTAGCAGATCATTGTGAGCAGGGATGTCCAGTTCGATCAGGATAGGGCCTTGCGAAGATCTATGGACTCACTAGCAAAGAAGTAGCCAACATAGGACACAGGGATCAAGTTGGAGGAGCTAGAAGTACATTTGTAGGTACAGACACAGGGCACAGGTTTTGGTAGTCAGAGGGAGTTAGGTGGATAGGATCCTTCAGTCATTGACTTGGAGGATGAGCTGTAGCAGAAGACGGATATCCAGCAACTGCAGCACTAGTCCAAGGCCTAAGTGGTTCAGGTCCACAATACAGGATTCCATGCAGGTTGATCTTCCACAGAGATTTTTCAGACGGAGTGTACCACCAGAGAGACTCAGTTATATGGCACCGATGACAGAGTTGATTGACTTTGAACCTTCCAATTTTGAGGAGGCTGCACAACATGATGTGTGGCAGGAGTCCATGGTTGAGGAGTATGACTCAATCATGAAGAACCAGGTATGGGAGGTTGTGCTGAGACCTGAAGGCAAGAAGGTGGTAGGATCCAGGTGGATCTACAAGGGGAAGCATGCAACAAACGAAAGCGTGGAGTAGTACAAGGCATGCTTCGTGGCTAAGGGGTTTTCACAGAAGGAGGGTATTGATTATGAGGAGACCTTCGCCCTTGTAGCCAGGTATTCTTCCATTCAGATCATTATCTCTTTAGCAGCAGAGATGGGTTGGAGAGTCCATCAGATGGACGTCAAGATTGCGTTCCTCAACGGAGTGATAGAGGAGGAGGTATATATTGAGCAACCAGAGGGCTTTGATGTGGAGAACAGGGAGACGCATGTATGCAGACTGCATCGAGCTCTTTATGGGTTCAAGCAGGCACCTCGAGGATGGTACTTGAGGATAGACAACTATCTATGGGAGATGGGATTTCAACGGAGTGAGGCTGACCACAACTTGTACTTCTTGACAGGTGAGGTGCCTCTCATACTGGTCTTATATGTGGATGATCTCTTTCTTACAGGAGATGAGAGGCTGATTGGAGACTGCAAGTCCAACCTTGCAGTGGAGTTTGAGATGAAAGACCTTGGTCTGATGCATTACTTTCTGGGATTGGAGGTTTGGCAGAGAGATGGATGTTTCTTCATTGGACAAGGGAAGTATGCAGTAGAGATCTTGAAGAGATTCAGGATGGAGGACTGCAAGCCTATGGCCATACCTCTAGTTTCCAACTGGAGGAAGATTGATGCGTCGGGGTCAGATGGATTTGATCCTATCTTGTATCGTCAGCTTATCGAATCATTTATGTATCTGGTCAACACTAGACTAGAAATTAGCTTTGTAGTCAATTCTTTGAGTCAGTTCATGGTGGACCCTCAGAGAGTGCATTGGAGGGCTGCGAAGCACATACTTTGCTACATTAGAGGTATAGTGGAGTATGGATTGGTTTATGAGCGCAGGGGGAGTGTGCAGTTAGCAGGTTTCACAGATGCTGACTGGGTAGGATGTGTAGAGGATAGGAAGAGTACTTCAGGTTGTTGTTTCAGCATTGGATCAGGGGTTCTCTTAGTTCAATAGGAAGCATAAGTCAGTTGCATTGAGCTCGACAGAGGCTGAGTACATGGAAGCCAACATGGCTGCTTGTGAGGGTATTTGGATGAGGAAGTTACTTTCAGGGTTGTTCGAGTGTGAGCTAGAGGCCTACAATAACTCACTGTGACAATGAGAGTGGCATCAGGCTATCTGAGAATCCAGTGTTCCATGACTAGAGCAAACACATAGACATTAGGTACCACTTCTTGAGAGATTGTGTTCAGAGAGGAACCATTCGGTTGGAGTACATACAAACAGATGAGCAGGTGGCATAAATTTTCACTCAGGCACTTTGCAGACAAAGTTTTGTGAAGTTCAGGGATAAGTTGGGGTTGCTACCGAATCCCTTCCTCGTTGAGAGGGAGTGTTAAACTAGCAACAACAAGAAAGGTCTTCCTACATGCATGCAAAAAACTTAAATTAGGAAGCCAATTATATTTAATTATTTTTCCTAAAATAATTAAAGTGATCTAATTGTTTATTGACTTTAAGTGAAAGTGAAATTAGGGTTTTCGCCTTACCTAAAGTTATAAAAAAGAGATCAATTGGTGGAGAGGACACAGTTGCATTTCGACAGAGACGAAGGAAGAAGTGTGAGAGAGAGAATTTTGGTGAAGAAGACGGAGGAGCACTAACTTAAGGAAAACAACCCTAAATTGTAGAGGAGAGAGACAAGAGACTTTGGCGGAGGTACACCATACAACAACAGTAGCACCGTACAACAACAGGCAGTACAGCAGCAAGATGCCTTGGGAACCGTGCCATCTCATAGGTTTTTCTCAGTGATTTTTGGGTGTTTCGATTTTTTTGCCATCTAGGGCATAAATCGATTTTCTGATATTGTAAAAGCTCTGTATTTTCTTAATAAAAATATCCTCTCAGATTGTTGCATCGCTTTTTCCATCTTGGGTTTTGTCCGGGAGCTTCTACCCAAAAAGATTGTGTCGTTTCTATTGATGTGATTGATGTTGTACCTGGTTCTCAACTTTATATTCCGTTGCATAATGTAAAGAAGTTCATGTGTGGTTATTTCAGTTAAATTTAAATATACTATTTTAGCCCTAGTTGTGCTTTAAAGGAAAATTTACATTATGCACCCATCCTAGTCCTTTTCTAACAAAGCGCCCTCCTTCCTTGGTCTAGTTTACTTGATGATGTCACCTTTGCTCACTAGGCCCACATGCTTATTGGGGGGGCGTTGAGGAATTTTTAGCGTTATTGGGGTTAGATGGGGCATGACAACACCCCCATGCTCACTCCACCTTTCAAAGTGAAGTTTTCTGCTCAATATTAGTCATTTTAGCAGTTCTGGGTACAATATGGGGGAAAATGCCTCAAGTTACCCACAAATATTATTATTTTATGTTGTCTTATGTTATATTTTTACATTGACATTTTATTGGCATGTCGACCTGGTTATTTTATAACAGTGAGTTGAGAACACTATAAATACAACTCCTCACTTCATTTGTAAATCATAACTCATGGATAAAAACCTAAGTTGCACGAAACGTGAAAAAGTTTCTGAGTTTCCGAAATGGGGATGCCTAGAAACGTGACCCCCCTAAAAAGGGTACGCTGGGGGAAACGTCGTATATATATATTAAAATTTTATATATATATATATATATATATATGAGGTATATATATATATACCTCATTATTTTGTAAAAAAGTAAGAATGAGACAATTAAACAATAATTGAGAAGAAACACACATCTTTATTAATTGAGCCTTTATCAGATGAGGCTTTATATCCAAAATTAGCCTTTATAGATGAGGCTTTACATCCAAAATTAGCCTTTATAAGTTTATACTCGAGGCTACATATACTCCTCATCAACATCATAAAAAATAGAACAAGAGGCTTGTCCTACAATAGTAGAGTGTGGAGCCAATCCCACTTCTGCTTGCACCACTAGTACCAACATTAATATCAAGAGTAGCAAGAGAGAGCTCCAAGTCTGGGTTTCCTACCTCAACATCCCATTCTTTATGAGGGCCACTTGTATATTCTTTACCCCTACGAGACACAAGGGGCAGGTTTGAATGCACATATACAAGATCCTTAGCCTTCTGTGATCCCAGCCTATTTCGTTTCACATAATGAATAAAACCATAAGTGCTCCAATTCTTTTCTGCTGCTGAAGAGCTTGCCACTTATGATAGGATACGAGTGGCAAGGATTTGCAAATGCACACCATTTGCCCCATGACAAGTCCACCATTTAAGTGGGTTCATACTGCCCCTCTCATCCAAAGCTGACATGTCTCCAAAATCATCCAATCCTGAAGCAAAACAAGCAAATTCTTCCCTCACTTCAGTTTGTAAAGAAGCCGAAAACAACCTTTGGAAGGATTTCTTCACCCCAATTGCCACCTCCTTGTCTTGATGTGGGGCCTTCCTGTTCCCATTGCTTTATGCAATGAGGTCAATATCATAAAAGCGTGGCGTAAGAGCATGTGCCAAAGTGTGTAATGGAGTGTGAAATCCATTCCACCTGGTAACAATGATGCTTCTCACCTGCTCTGCAAAATCAACATCAACAAAAAGTAGAGTTGGAGCTTCTTGCGTAATAATTTCCACGGTTTTTTCAACCATGCTATCCATGCCATCATAGACCTCTCCTAGGAAAGGTCTATCTGTATCTGCTTCTCGAAGAAGCTCAAATGTAGGCAATGTGAACTTGAGCAAGAAGTCTATCTTGCTCCACCAATCCTCATCAATCAACAACCTGCGCACAAAACTTCCCCTCTTCGAATCTGCTTGTCTCCACTCAGCTCAGGTTGGGCCCACCACCATACTCATCAGTGCATTTTTTACCTCAACAAGCCGATGCAACATGATGAAGTTTGAGGCATATATAGTCTCAACAACTTTGAGCAACTCCTATTTGGAGTATTCTCGATATATCGCTTGAGATAAGTGATGGTTGGTGATGAATTTTATGATCTCTCTTGCTTGCCTTCTGATCTCCTTAATCCATGCAGTTTTATGCTCAATCTCTTCTAAGATCAAATTTATATTATGGACAATGCAAGGAGTCTGAAATATATGATTGTACCTGCTCTCAATAATCAATCCTGCAACCTTGCAAACTGGTGCATTATCTGTGATAACTTGCACCGCTTTATCTGGTCCAACTTGCTCAATAACAAAAATTAAAACATCTATAAAGTGGGAGTCTTTTAGTTCACTAGAACAATCTTTTGCTCTCAAAAACATTGCTCCTCCAGGTGAAGATGCAATGATGTTGATCAGTGGCCTACGCCTTGTATCAGTCCATCCATCTGAAATAATGGACACCCCTGAGTTGGTCCATGAGTTTCGGATAGGTCTTAAAACATCCTCAATAAGCAACCTCTCTTTCTTGAGCAAAACTGTTCTAAGTTTTTCATAGTTTGGCCCTTTGAAACCTTGAGGGGCTGTGTTAATTGCCCTTGCCATATCTTGCCAATAAGGGGATCATACCACATTAAATGGGATGCCACATGCATAGAGGGCCCTTGCTACTCTGGATTCTGCTTCATCTCTCTCTTGATTGTTGAACATTTTCAACAATCTACTGTCATTAGCCCCTAATGTAGAGCTTGCCATCTCATCTTCAAGCTGAGCTGCCCTCCTCTTCCTTGTGTCATGGACAATACATGGCTCACTTGTAGCAGCCAAGCGAGTGTTGCCAATGTCACTCTTTCCAAACTTGCTTCTTTGTTCTTCAAACTCATAGCATCATTATGCTCTCTATTGAATTTGGCCCTTGCTTCTGGTTTTTTGGTATGGCCACAAACATCAACCCCCTCTACCCCTTCATGCAAGATGTGGGCCTTGAATCTTGTGTAAGAGTCCTTGTAGATCTTGCCATTGTTGCACAGGTTGCACCTCCATTCCCATGAACCCCCACCAAGAAGTTGCTTGATTTTGGTGACATACTTCCAAAGAGGATAGTACTCTTATTGCTTGGTTGTTTGAGTATCTCTTGGGGTTGGAGGAGACATAGTTTGAGAAGCCATGAGACCTGCAAAAAAACAAACAAATAAGCTCAAGACGGCCAAGAATTGTACAAAGTTTGTACTACAAACAATAAGCAATCAATCCATAACTGTTCAACTGCTAGAAAAATGTACCTTCTGCCCTTGTTGTACGGATCTGCCTTGTCAAATCAAAATGTAGTACGGCTGCTTATGGATGCCAGTAACCTTGCAGGCTTGCTGCAACGATTGTCTTGGAGTTGGGCCCCTGTGCGGGTGCAAACAAACAAATCCAAACCACTATAAAATAAAATATTAACCCTGCTGTACGGCAACAAATAAAACTCCAACGCATAGTGTAAAAATTAAAACAATATGGAAAACATAACACTCACCTTAGCCTCTCTGCTGTATGGCTGCAAGAAAAATCCGAAGCGTACCCTCTTCTCAAAACAATGGTGAATAGTTTAATAGGTATGCTTGGTTTTATAGACATTAGAATAGGCATTTAGATGCTTCTAGATAGTATTTAGGTTAATTAAATAATTAATTAAAAAAACCAGCTATGCGTTTGGGCTCCACAACACCAAAAAAGTTTAAAACATGCTGGAAACATGTCGTACGAAATCAAATTGAATGGAAACACCGTTGGCCGTACCGTACGACGTTTCCAAATCGTGAAACGTCGTACGGTGTGACCGACGACGTTTCGTACCAGTACCCGCGTTTCGACGAGTTTTCGGTACTAGTATGGCACCAAAGTATGAGTTTCTTGCAACTTAGATAAAAACTCAATATGTTACTTTTTTACACTAGATAGCTCTTGAGGAGTGATGCACACCTCTTGGAGTAGGTTTTCTTTTCTTTTGTGGATGAAAATTAGATGTTATCTTTGGTTTGCTCATGCTTGGTGGATGCTAGAATTGTTGGAAGAACACATGCTCAAGTAAGTCTAGTCTTCTTAGCGTTGCTTGGTGAAAGGTAGGTGAATTTCGTGCTTCTTGATTGATTGAATGGTGGCCCTAGGGCTGCATTTTTTCTGAATAGGGCCTTTGTCTACCTTCTATCCTCTTTGTATGGTGGAAAACGCTCCCCTGAGGAGGTTTTCCCAAGTTTAGCCTTGGATCTCCAATTTTTCCCTAGATTAGGCTCTCACAACAAACCCTAGAGGTTGTTGTGGGAAGCCGTAGTTTAGTAGATAAGGAGCAATTACTCCAAGAAGGCTGGTCACATTCCTCTAGGGCTATGGTTAAGGGTCTCATCCATAAAAACCCTAGTTATCAACTTTTACTAAATTTCTCTTGCATTTTCATGTGTAATTTTTCCATTTTCAATGTAGAATTAGGGTTAGAATTAGGTCTGCAATTTTATGTTGGAAACCCTAAAATAATAAAAAAATATTTTCGAAAATTTTGGCCTCCTTAAAATTTCGGCCCTCCCTCCTATAAATTCGGCTTTGCCTTTATCCCTAAAAACCCTAGGACGAAATTTTAGGATGCCCTTAAAAACAAAAAAAATTATAAAATCCTAAAATCTACAAAACAATCCCTAGAACTAAACCCTAGCAGCCCTAGGGTTGTTTCCTTTCCCTTGGCCTAGTCCCTTTTCCCCTTGGCCTTACCTTAAAACCCCTCCAAAAAAACCCTCGGTTGCTCACTGTTTAAAAAAATTGTAGTCTGCAATCTTTTTGCAGACTGTCAAAACCTAACAGTAACCTCTCTCGTTTGCCCTAGATCTCCTCTTCATGGCTTTGTTCTCCCTCTAACCGACCCCTAAAGCCCTAAAACGAGGTCTAGAACCTCCCTTTGAAGTGTCATTTTCAGCCCTTACTCCCTGCTGCTCCGATAATAGGTCTGCAAATTCTAGCAGCCTGTCATCACTGTTAAGCCACCTAAAATAGGCCATAAACAAAAACACAAATAAATGGATTAGTATTATTTGATTACATACAAGAAAGGACAACCTAATTGTTGCTTAAAGATTGATATAAATGGGTTATGTTACTGCTGTTCGGAGTCGAAGTGAATGCTACAAGACTGTCAAATTATTTAAATCTGTTAGTGGTACTGCTCTTTGGTTACATTTGGTAAAGATACTTTGATTACTGTAGAGGACATATATCAGATCTGTACAATTGGTTTAAATTTGCTACAAATATTTCTACAAGTTGAATTTGGTGTAGCACTCATTGCATATTAAATTTGTTTATTGACTACTTGAATGTCTACTGCTGAAAGGTACTGTCATAAATTAATTATTACTGTTGAACTCACAATTGGAATTGCCTTAAATTTTTACTGTTGCAGTAGTACATTTACTTCTTCCTTGGATGAGTGATCATATATCTATAATGACTATTGCATGAATGATACTTCAGCATTGAGAGTGATGTGCTTACTTTCATTTTTGATAACACATACACTTGACTCCTTAAAGGCACTGGTCACTAACGCAAATTGCATAGGAAGATCTAGGGTTGGTGGCTAAGTGTTTATAGGTGTTTTATAAGGGCTTCCCTCCTTGGAGGTTAAGTGTCTCTGAAGAAGTTAAAGATTTGTGATTGAGGTGACATTGGGTTAAAAATCCTTGCATGTGCTTACTGGGCACTAGCCCTACTAGTTTGCCCGGTAACAAGGAGAAAATATGTCAGTGGATTCCATATCATGATGTCTAAGGATTGATTTCACAAGCATGTTAATGCACAGGAGAAAATAAATCAGTGGATTCTGTAGCATGATGTATTACACTGATTTCACAAGCATGTTAATGCACAGGAGAAAATATATCAGTGGATTCTGTAGCATGATGTATTACACAATTGTATCTATGGCAATTGGTATACACAATTACACACATTCAGAATTTTGGAGGTACACGGAAATGCAGGAACCAAAAGCAATTCTTGAACATCAAGATAAACAACTAAGGTCAAAGGTTATTTGTGTTTGTTTGGTTGAAGAAATTCTGAGAACTTTATGATTGTTTGATGACAAAGTTGAAAGCATTTCAAGCTCAGAAAGACCTAATACATTACAAGATTATTTCAAGATTGTATTTCTAGTAAACCTATTTGAATTTGAAATATGTTTTTGTCATGCATGAGGGTTACAAGGGTTCCTTGTGAATTGTTGCTTAATGTTAGAGACTATTTTACTTTTTTTAACTGTTCCTGTATTTAACATCATTAGGAAATATAACAATACCTACAATGTATAATGCCCTTCTATCGTTAGAAAGGTTTCAGCCCAGGTAAGACTTTTATCATTCAAGTTGTTTGTATTTTCAAACATGAAATTTGAATTTTTTTAAAAGGACACATTTCCATTTTAGAAGGGAAATAGTATATTATTTCGTTTTCAAGATAGACCCTTTATTTTTAGTATTTACCTATGTTGAAGACAAATGGTCTTGGACAACATTGCATGTGAAAGTGAACCTTTAGGTAGTTGGGACTGCTTGGATTCTTCTACTAGGAGTTTCTAACAAAACCATTAAAACAAGAATTACACACCACTAAAGTAGAAACCCAAAAGTCAATACAAATAAATCCAACATCAAAGTTCTGGGAAGGTGAATGCTATTCTGCAAACACTTTTAGGGTAATGCATTGAAGCACAATGGGAATGTCCAACTTGGTGCGAATTCTTTTATTTATCATTACAAACAACCTAATACATTAAGGTAAAATACAAGAGGTGGCATAACATTCTGTTAGAGTTTATGTATGTATAAATTTGGACAGTTTTCACATTAGGTGAAAGTGATGTTTTGTTGATATTCTAAAGAAGTGTGAATTTAAAGTTCTCTAATTCATGGAGGTTGTTTGTATTGGAGTTTGTACTAGACTACAAGGGTACAAAGACCAGGCATCTCAAATTTGGAAAGATTCAGGTTTTAAAATTTGTTGCATTTTAATTCAGGTTTGGAAAAAGATAAAGGGTCAAGAGTTTTAAGTATCATAACATGTATACCACAACAGAGCTTGATATTTCAAGGAAACAGATTTAAAGACCTAAGAATATAAAACATTAAAACATAAATACAAGATGAACCAAGTTAACGCTTGAATACATAAGATACAGACTGTATTCAGATATCAAGATTTAAAATATCCTCAACAGAAACACTTTCTGAGAAGTAGGAATTATAAACACAAAGACTAGATACAAGTATTCATGATAAATACTTCACCATAAATGAATTCATAAATAGGAAAAAATCAAACAGATCAAACATGCATTTACAATTTATTAATGACCAATCTGGCTCATATTAAATATATGTGGCATCTTCAAAAACGGTCTTTAAACAAAGCTTACAGAAATACAAAGTATTCTTGTTGCATATCCAACATTCTCTCTGTCGACCCTCACAAAAACCAATCTCCTCCACTATTTGATTTTTTACATTTATAATGAAACAGAGATCTGGAAACAGTTTTTAGATCCAAAACTCAAGAGTTGTGTTAGTTTTTGTACCTAGGCAGATGTTCCCTAGGTGACTTAATTTTTGCCTAAGTCACTTTAAGAGGGAAAAAGGTGACCCTCACATTAAATGTCACTTAATGAGACTTTATATCCATAAAGTCACTTTTTGATAAATTTAAGTGAGTGAGAGTAATTTTATTTATGAGAAATAAATAAAAGGGATTTTTACTTTCATTGATTCTCATCCGTTGGATTAGATTTCTTTTCCACCGTTGGATTAGAAACTCACCTAGGGTTACTCAAAAAGGCTGAGGGATTTACTTTTCATTTTTCAGGAGAAGAGATAGAGCTGAGCAAGGAGGTCGAGTTTGCTGAAGAAGGGAACGATTTTTCTGAGAGAAATTTATGCACAGAAATCGAGAGGAGTACAGGGCATTAACTACGGCACAGAAATCGAGAAGATAGTACGGCCCCATTAATGCTGTACGGCTGCACTTTGTTTGCACAGAAATCGAGGGATAGTACGGCTCATTTAATGCTGTACGGTTTGCATTAATTTCCCAGCACAGAAATCGAGGATATAAGGGTCTGTACGGCCTGCATTGAATGCTGTACGGACAGCTTTAATTCTTTCAGCACAGAAATCGAGGTACGGCCTGTAGTACGGTTGCATTAAATTCATGCACAGTTTTCGAGGTACGGACAGCATTTATTTGGCACTGTTTTCGAGGAGGTACGGCTGTCATTTATTACTGTACGGTCAGCGTTTAATTTGGCACAGAAATCGAAGTGTACGGCTAGTGTTTTTGCTGGGCACAAGTTTCTAGATTTTGTGATAAAGTCTGTGGTGGAGATAAGTTCAATTTCTATTGTATTTTCTGTCCTATATTTTGCTGAAAAAATAAAGATCTCTCTCTCTCTGACTGGTTTTCCCCGTGGGGGTTTTTCCAGGGCTGATTAGCCAAAAATCTCTGAGTCAAATTTATGGTGTGACTGTCTATTTGTTTTCAGCCTGTTAGTGTTTTTCTGTGTGTTTAAAATTGTTCAGAATTTTTTTTTAAGTAGCTTCAAGCCTATGCAAAACCGGCTGAAGTGAAAAACATAAAATGTTCATTTAAACCAGCAAGCAACAAAACTCAGTTTTCTACATGGTATCAGAGCTAAGGGGGTAGAAACAGTGATTTTTGCAGAAACACAGTAATTTGCAGCATTCAGAAATTTTTGTTATTTTACTTCTGTCAGTGAACAACACTTTGTTGAGTTGTTGTTGAGATGGCTACAGGACTTGGATTGGAGGATAGGCTGGATGGGACAGGGAATTTTGTGCCGTGGAAGGCTAGAATTTTGCTGTTACTTGAAGAGAATGAGTTGTGGCCAGACATAGTGAGGAACACTACTGCAAACCCCATTACCATTCCTGCATCTACAGATGCAGCAGCCCTCACAGCCTTCAATAAGAAGGACTGCAAAGCTAGAAGAATTATTCTTGATGCGGTTAAAGACCATATTATCCCTCACATTTCAGGAAAGGACAAGGCTCATGAGATGTGGACAGCCTTGACCAGTCTGTATGAGAGTTCTAATGAGAACCGGAAAATGGTTCTCAGAGAAAAACTCAAGAGTATCAGGATGAATGGAGGAGAGGGAGTCACAGCTTACCTTACTAGGATTTCTGCAGTTCGAGATGAACTTGCAGCAGTTGGGGAGAAGGTTGCCCCTACAGAGCTTGTACGTATTGCAGTGAATGGGGCTTCAAAGTCCTAGAGTGCTTTTGTGCAGGCTATAGTGGGCAGGGAGAACCTACCTGACTGGGAGAGGCTATGGGATGACTTTGTGCAGGAGGAGACCAGGAGGGGTCGTGTACAGGGTAGTACTTCTCAGAGAGGGGCTGATGATGAGGATGTGGCTTTGGCAGCCAAGGGTAAGAAGAAGAAGGGCCCCAAGAAGGGTGGGGCCAAGTAGTAGCAGCAGCAGGGACAGCAGAGTGGACAGAAGAAGGACTTGAGTAAAATCAAGTGCTATGCTTGTTAGGCGTTTGGACACTATGCCTCACAGTATCCAAGCAAGAAGCAGAAGAAGGGGCAGGGACAGCAGACT